>JAODUO010001360.1:62500-115543 GCA_025642075.2 Ridgeia piscesae | reverse complement strand
CACACACACACACACACACACACACACACACACACACACACACACAACACACAACACACACACACACACACACACACACACACACACACACACACACACACACACACACACCACACACACACACACCACACCACACACACACATATGCACACACACACACACACACACACACACACACACACCACACACACACACACACACACACACACACACACACACACACACACACCACACACACACACACACACACACACACACACACACACACACACACACACCACACACACACACCACACACACACACACAACACACCACACACACACACACCACACACACACACACACACACACACACACACACACACACACACACACACACCACACACACACACACACACACACACATGCACACACGCACACACACACACACACACATGCACACACACACACTCGCACACGGTGTTGGGTTGGTGGACATGTGGATGTACATACGTACATTCACACACACGCATGCACACACACACACCCACACACTCACACACACCCTCACACACACCCTCACACACACACTCACACATACACACAAACACTCTCACACAGAAACACACGCACACTAACACAAACACACAAACATGCACACAAACACACCCACAAACACACACACGCACGCACGCACGCACGCACGCACGCACGCACGCACGCACGCACGCACACACACACACACACACACAGCACACGCACACACACAGGGCAGTTGAGATTTACTTTACGACCTGAAATAAACTAAAAACAGACATGTGGCACCCATTTTTAAGCCACGACTGACACCTTTTTTGCCCTTTCCTTCATTCCGTTACCCGTCAACCACCAGTCCACCAATATTTCTACCTGTCGATAACAAGTTTTACACATCCAAATGACAGGTGGGCGGGTCTCTGCATAAAGCTATGATACCAGTGTGTGTTGGTAGCACAAGGAATTAGTGCGAATTAAAATCCAACGGATGCGGACAAATAAAGCGATTAACAACACATAAGCTGAACAGAAACAAGTTAATTCGAGATGTTTTCAGAAGGATTCAAACATAATTATTTGGTAAACAATGCTGACATGTTATAGAGAAAGTGTACGTCTTAATATGTCAACTAAGAAGTACCAAATTGCTTGTGTAAAAGACATAGAAAGAAACAGGTTGTGAAAGATGGCAATCAAAGGTGCATTCGAGGCAGGAGGGAGCATCGCCACAGATCATTTTCAAAACAGAAATTCTATGTTTGATGACAATGGAATCACAAAAACCAGTTTCATAGCAGTGCTAAAATCATCGAATAAAGTGAACAAACTTTGTTGTTAGGCCACTTAACTTGCATGTTGATATTTCTTATGCTGTTATCTATAGAGCCACTCCACTTTTACCATTATTCGCCAACACATGACTGTACCCCGTTAAAAATAAGTGTTTGTCCAATTGTTTCACCAAAGTAAAATGACTTAGTTGACCAAATTACCCAGCTCACCATTAATCTGAAATTCAACAGGTTTAAAGATGAAATTTAGGAGCCGAGGGATCTTTAATTATAGCTAGTATCCATGCTCTTATGTGCTTCCTTGTCGTTACACTTGACGAAAACAAACACAAATACCTGTTTTGAAAATGATTAATAATTGGAGACAATGTGAATTACTATCACCACTAGGGGGCAGAGATGGGGTGAGTACAATACAAATGTACTCGAGTACGAGTACGATTACTTTGAACATGCACGAGTACGAGTACGAGTACGAGTACGAGTACGAGTACGAGTACGAGTACGAGTACGAGTACGAGTACGAGTACGAGTACGAGTACGAGTACGAGTACGAGTACGAGTACGAGTACGAGTACGAGTACGAGTACGAGTACGAGTACGAGTATTCAGAAAACAAATGTACTCGAGTATGAGTACGATTACTTTACAATATACTCGAGTACGAGTACGATTACTTTAGAATATAAGCATGATTACTTTCATGATTACTTAAATGAATATCCTGTTTCTAACATAAAGGCGATTTTCATGGAATTCCTAGGTGTCATTGTTGTTCTGTTGTTGTGTCACTAATGTTCTAACTGATTACTGCTATCCACTATCCAGGTGTTATTGTTATTAATAATTAGACGACTTTCTCAGGTATTGGATGAATCATTTAATGCTGGATTAATAATTTAATTTATGGTTTCTGAATCAAATACAAATAGGAGGCATTTAAAATTTTCAAATACACATGATCAAATACATTACAATAACAACACTTCAAAACCAGGGGGGCATATTCAAGAGTAGTATATCAGATGGGTCCAGACATGGGGTAAAATACATTTGTATTTGAAAGTATTTTAATACTTTTTAAAATATTTGTATTTGATGTTTAGGAATTAAAAGTATTTGTATTTAAATATTTTCCTAAAGTATTTGACTTGTTCAAATATTTTTTTGAAATACATTGTTAGTATCAACATTTCTTTTTCACTGTGACATGTGCCTGCCAAACTGATTACCTTAATGCACTGCAACTTCACCCAACAGTGCTAATTACTGATGAAGACACTTAACAGCAGGCTTCCCCCTGGCCCTGCAGTGACCACAACTTGTGTTTGCTCAGAGCCAGAGGATGGACCTAACAATGACCATAGGTCAATACACTGTATCCCCTTTTGTTCTTTAGTCAGGGTTCAATTTGTAACCAGGTTATTCTGGTTTCCTGGCTGACTTTGAAGTTGAGCCTTCCTCACAACATCCTAGCAATGATTAGCAGTGTCTCTTCTGAGGGCAACATAGGCATTATATTATTATGGACCTCCTGGCTTAACATACAAACAATATATTTTGGTCTTTCCCTCTTTCAGTCAGTTGTCACTGTGATGCAGTTAGCAATAACAATACTCCCTAGCACTGGTCTGCCTGTCATCATATGAGCAAAACACTAATTATGCCTATAAACTAGATGTCTCAATATATGTGTTGCTTTTCTTTTACCTACATAGTAATACAAAATGAAACGTATTTGAAAAATATATGAACAAGTATTTGAAATACTTTTCAATGTATTCATATTTAAATACATTTATATTTAAAAAGTATTTGTAATCCCTCAAGAATATTTGTATTTAAATACATTTCAATGTATTTGACCCCATGTCTGGATGGGACAAACACAGAATGGTTGTGGATTTAGACAAGTTTACAGTTTGCACTTAATTAAACATAATAGACAGGGATTTAGCAGCTAACCGCCCAGACCCAGTCAGGATTCTGGATGTTGGAAATATGACCAGTCATTCACACCATACTGACAGAGCAAACAGTACAGGTGGGGCTGAGGCCTGGCTTCTAAAATTACAAAGCAAGATGTTAGGGGATGCTTATTTCCTGCAGTGCTTCCCAGGGACTGTCACAATATAACTTGTACTTTGTACTAAGCAGGAGGGTGAGATGTTGCTTCTCTGGGAAGAGAAGGTATTAATTAGATAAATCTGACTTAATATTTATTTAACTGAAATGCTCAACAGTAATAGAAAATGAATACCTTGATTATTATTACATTTATTAGATTACTTCTAATATTGCCATTTTTATCTGTCTAATATATTTGCTTGCAACTGTTCATATGAAAAAAATGTAATCGTGAGAAGTAATCGTGAGTACGATTACTTTGGTAATGTACTCGAGTACGAGTACGATTACTTTCCTTCGTACTCGAATACGAGTACGAGTACTCAAAAAGTACTCGTACTCGAGTACGAGTACAAGTACACGAGTACGATTACTCCATCTCTGCTAGGGGGCACCAAAGATCGTGGTAAATGACATGGCAGGCATGCACAGGATTAGTACGGACAAGCTACCTTTGCACGTTCAACATTGTCAGTAGCATAACGCAAGCAATTCACACTCTTTCGCAGCAAGTTCTCTGGACACTTGACAAAACCTCGAGTTAACTCTCGTTAACAGTCGTTTTAGTAGGAAACCCTTGTTTGTTTATATAGGTAGTGTCCAATGTTTCCGCTAGGGAACGGTACCACCGTACCAGTACAGACTAAACTTATTGTTCATGGTAGCATAGGTAGTAAGTTGTTTATAACATAAAGTGTGCTGCAGTTGCTTTACACAATAAACAAACAGTCTTTCTAAAGACTAAGTTGGTATAAACTAAGAGTTGATTTTGACAAATCGTAATATGGCACCTTGCAAGCGGCAAGTGAAGGCAAGGAGGCACTTGGTGTGTAACCACTGCCACAGCTTAATTTGGTGGATTTTGCCGTATCGGGGTGCGGAAAAACTTGGTCAGAGACAATGGAGGAAGGGTTTACGTTCCAATGTTTAGGGTGTTGGAAAGTGGACTGTCTGACAGCAGAGTTAGCTAGGCTAACGGATATTGTGAAGGGGATGGAGAGTGGAGGGAGGGTGATTGCAAGGAAAACAAATGGAGAAAGAACAACAGGAAACATGACATGCAGGAAGGTGACAGGGGAGAAAGTGACAGTAGAGAAGGAGGGAGGGACAAGGGGACAGGATATGAGAGAAGTAGATGCGACAGGAGGAAAGACGAATGGAAGAAAGGAAGTGAGAGTAGATGTGACCAAACGGAAGTCAATAACAAGGACGATGACAGGAAGAAAAGAGACAGGAAAGAAAGGAACAACAGAGAAAGCGGCAGGGGGAAAGTCAGCAACCAGGGAGATGCACAATGGAGGAGCTACTCTGAAGCAGTGATCGAGGGGGCATTGAGAACAGAAAGGGTATTTATGGGAGACTCCATTTTGCGAAAGACAGACAGGACATTAAGCAAAGGAGTACCGCAGGGATCAGTACTGGGACCTATTTTATTCTTAATATATATCAATGATTTGGATGATGACATAACAAGCAAGGTGTTGAAGTTTGCGGACGACACAAAAGTGTTTAGGAAAATTAAAAGTGATGCAGATAGACAGCATTTACAAGATGATCTTAATGAGTTGATAGAATGGTCTGAGAAGTGGCAAATGCTGTTTAATTTTGGAAAGTATAAATGCCTCCACACAGGACATGATGCACAATATACAATAGGTGGTACTGTACTAAATACTACCTTAAATGAAAAGGACTTAGGGTTAACGGGTTAACTACTAGTGCTGACATGAAGGTATCAGAGCAGTGTGGAATTGCAGCAGCGAAGGGAAACCAAATTCTTGGATTAATTAGGCGAAATATAGTGTACAAAGAAAAAGAACTAATAATACCGCTGTATAAAACAATAGTTAGGCCTCACTTAGAATATTGTATACAAGCATGGAGGCCATATCGCAAGAAGGATATTGATATGCTAGAAAGAGTACAAAGGAGAGCAACCAAAATAATACCAAAACTCAGGAATATTAGTTATGAAATGCGTCTAAAAGAATGTGGTTTAACAACACTAGAAACCAGAAGATTGAGAGATCAGATTGAGGTGTTTAAAATATTGAATGGGTATGAAAATATTGACAGAAATATTTTTTTCAGTCAAGGAAGAGAGAAGGACTAGCTGAGGACATGGAGTTACATTAGCAAAGAAGCAGTGTAGACTGGATATTAGAAAATTTTCATTTTCACAAAGAACAGTAAACGAATGGAATAGATTATCAGCTGATTGTGTAGGTGCTAGTAGTGTTAATATATTTAAAAATAAAATCGACATATACCTAAGACGGGCGGGGTATACTTAGATAGATAGGTTGGACCTTCGATAAGCCAAATGGCTTCCTAGTCCACCTGCCATCTAGAGTTGAATCTCTAGGTGGCAATCTTGTTAAATCTTGTTAAACATCTGAAAGAAGTTGGTTCACGTCACACGAATTAATTATTGAATCAACTTCATTATCTAAACCAATCACATGAACTAGCAACCAGATTGATGAAAAATTGCCATCACAAATGTGCAGCTATGAGACATTCTGTTGTATATTTTATCAATAATTTTGGCATTGCCATTGGCATCCTACGAACGAAGAGAATAGTAACGCCACCTAGAGGCAGAACGGAGTCCCACTTTGCAGAGCAGCGTTAGAATGAAATGATTGCTTAACTAATTTGAAAAAAATTCAATCATTTAAATCTATGCGAGATCATAATATTGATATAAAAAGCTTAACTGAATGAAAAAATGAAAAGCCTACAGCACCCGGTATTCCCAGGCGGTCACCCATCCAAGTACTAACCGGGCTCGACGTTGCTTAACTTCGGTGATCGGACGAGAACCGGTGTTTTCAACGTGATATGGCCGTAGACGAAATAATGTGTTTGCTGCATGGTATTTATATTCGCTTTGCAACAATAGTCAATGATTATTGTTCTGTCTGTGAAATATTAGTTCAGCGTCAGTCGGTAATCTTTTGTACTCCGAGATAATACAGCATCATCTCTATGTTGATCCCTACAATCTGTATACAATATATTCTCCCCCTGGCAGCCTGGGCCCCGGCAGCCCGGGCCCTCGCCCTAGCCTCGTTCTCGGAAACGGAGTATCGACTATAATTAGTGCCCCGACTTTCCCGTAAATTATATATTTATGCATATATACATAAAACTATGTGCTTTTTTAATGTCAACAAAAGTGTTGCATAAATAAGCATTTTATAAATCATAAAAAAATTATTATCCAAAGTAATAGTCAGAACACGGACATGGATGCCGTTAAGGTAATCTTGTTGATAATCAATTCCCTGTGTGATCTATAAACAACATGGCAGACAAAATAGAAAAAGCCGTGTGTACGTTTTCTTTTAAAAAGCGGGGTCGAGTGAAAAACACGAGAAAACGCAAAACTAGTGATAATGAAGGTTTGTTGATTAAGACAATGACGAAATTAAAGTTAACGTTGCAACGATATATTAACTCATTTGATTGACTATAAGAAAGACAACTTGGGCGATAATGTGTTTATTTCATATGTGATCAAGCGCTAGTTTGTTTCCTGAATCTGAATGGGATACGTCGTAAAGAAGCCAATAGTGGCTATTATATACGACGGGGATGTTCAGCAACACCCTGTTACCTGACTAATCAGTGTATATTGTGGAAATACCTTACTTAAATACTTGTTTAGAACTTTTAGGCACTTATGATGGAGAATTCGGACCCACCTCAATTTTGCCATTATATCTGTATCTTTGCAGTTTTAACATCATCTTGCGTACATTTATGTTGTATAAACAGCGCGTCTTAGTAGACTTTTGAGGTCGAAACGACAGCACAGTTGGCATAAGCAAACTCTTTATCGCTCGTTCCATGTGCACAGCGCAGTAAGAGATGCACCATTGATGAGGTAGGGTGCTTATTTATCAGGATGGACCTATGCAATGGTCAAAGCCAGGTCTTTTTTAGTCCTTTGTGATGAAGGTCCAACGTACTTATGGCATCACCCTGCACACATGTGCCATCTGCAGTTGGCTTCCATTTCTCAGAAATCTTTCAGCCTAGTTGTAAGTATATCTTTGTGTAGATTTCTTGTCAACCTTTAAATAGTTTAATACCATCCAGTCTTATATATAATGTTGTAGACACTCGTTGACTTGAATGTAAACCCTCACTTGGTTCTCTGATTGAATTAATTTCTTACCGAACGTCGACAGGCCCTGCGATACAACAGCATGTTGTCATATGCGCTGTATAACCAAGTGGGGACCCTCAGGATTCAGTGGTTTTCCACAGTCAGTGATTTTCACTCTGCATTCTGTACACCATGATTGCCACAGCAAGCATGACCAGTGCACTTTTGTTAAATGCTCAGACAACACAGCAATTATTGACCAGTCATCCTGTGAGACAGAGTGCCAGGAAATGGTTTCAGACATCGCCCAGTGGTGTAGAGATCACTGAGGAACTCATCGTCGATTTCAGGATAGGTCTCACCCCACTGAAAGACTTATCCACCAATAGTGAAAGTGTAAAACGTGTATCTGAATACACGTACCTAGGTACAGAAATTGACTAAAAAATTATTTGTAATGCACTGCTATAACTCTTGGAGCTGCACTGGCTTCCTGTTAAGTGTCGCATCACATTCAAAACCATACTTCTCACCTTTAAATGCCTCCATGGTCTTGCACCTACATACTTATCAGCACTTCTCTCTCCATACTGCCCGACATGCAGTCTGCGGTCTTCTGACCAGTTACTACTTAATCAGCCCACTTCCCGAACTAAAATTGGCGAACGATCCTCCACTACTTCTTCTACGCCTTTACCGTAGCATAATTGAGCCTCTCTTAACCTACTGCAGCATTTGTTACTACCCTGCTCTTTCTGTGAAAAACCGTAAGAGGCTTCTGAAAATCTCACATGTTTCTGCCAAGATCATTGGTTTACCTACACCAAAGCTCTCCGAAATAATCGACCATGCAATTTTGAAGAAAGCTCGTGCTGTCTCTACTGAGTCTGATCACCCGCTCTCTACGTTCTTCCATGTACTTCCGTCTCAAAGGAGATACCGTTGTATAAAATATAAAACATCTCGCTATAGCAGGAGTTTTGTGCCGGTGGCCATTAGAATGTTGAATGCTAAATGAGTCATATTGATGTCATCCGGTTGAATTGTTCTTGTAGTGGATACATCTGGAAATTCATTTGCATTTTGTTGAGACCATCCCATATATTTTAGATGTGATCATGAGTTGTAAAATGCATATCCTTTTTAAGGACAATAAAGTAAAGTGAAGTGAAGTGATATCTGGATCCCAACCACCCCTAAAATCATTGAGACAGTATGTTACCATATCACCACCGTTTTCAGCTGCCTCAGCCGCTGAGTTCTCATATAGTGTATTATCTAATCATCATTATCTAATCATCAGGATTAAACCTAGGAGTTGGCACCCAGGCTTTAATCTGTTATACCTGGCTGTGTACCCATTCAATGAGAGATTGTCACTTTGTCTTTGCAGACAGCAGCGATGAGGACACCTCTGTCATTCACAAACACAGGAAGCGGGGCAGTGCAAACCCTCTGGTGCAAAAGGTACCTATGACATAAAAGTGCTGCAAACAAATTTGAGCTGCGATTATTTTGCTAAGCATACATTGATCTACCGACATGAACCTTTGCTTCATTTCTGAAAAAGTAAAACGTTTTTATCGATCTATGACCATTTGTACCTTATGACTCTGCATAGATTTATGCAAAGGGAAGTAAAAAGTTCCATATAACAATATTGAAAAAACTCTTGTGGGCTCAGGGTTTGGTAGACTTTGTGTTGGACTCACCGTAGGTATGCATATGAGATACAACTGTATATTGACTGAAGTAATCTACAAAGGAATGGCCAGGAAATGTATTCATTAATTTAGCAACAAATGTTTTATAAAGTAGCCTGGAAAAAACTTTTGATGTCACTCCATTGGGTGGACATTATGCACCTATACGTTCTGTCTGTTCCTGCCACAGACTCAAGGGCTTGTTGCAAGGGACAAAGACAATGTTGACTACAGCACCAGTAGCAGTGAGGACGACAAGACAGCAATGGTCGTATCATATAAGTCAACGCAATCAGCAGTGAGTGTCCTGTCACCATGGTTACTATGATATCTCAATTTCATTCTTCGTGCAGTTATTTATACGTGTGTCATGCTCATTGTCAGTGCTAGGGATGGGGTCAAATGCATTAATCAACTAAATCAAGTGAATGAAGTGATATACTTGAAAGGTACTTTTTTGGCATGTACAAGATTTTTGGCAAGTACATTCTTTACTACATTGTAAAAACTTGTCATTTAAAAAACCCAAGCACAAGCATTGAATGCATATACTTAAAATGAATACTATTGACCTAAACACTCGTCAATACATATTGATTGCAAAGTACTTACAGGATTGCAGATCCTTCAGTTAAAATTGTTTAGTGCATATGAGATCAACCTATATTGTTCTCGACTTGATGCAGTTTCTTGGATGTTACACTATCAAAACAACAAACTGTGCTATATTACAAGATATCACATACTTGTGGTATATATGTGAAATGCAGTTTTAATTATTCAGTTAAGTGAATGGTCAATCCATTGCTCTGCTGTACTGCATGCCTGTAAATTGTATGTCAGATTAATGCATTTTATAGAAACCAGAGGGCCCTGGTGACATGGGGGCCACACGGACATACGAGCTTGACACGGAGCACGACAAAGATGCACAGGCCGTCTTTGAGCGTTCTCAGCAAATTAACAAGGTAATGTGTCTGAGCTCGAGATTGGCACTGGCCCGATGCGTGTTTTAAAGCTGTTGGGCCACCGGTTTTTAAATTCTAGTGGGCCAGTGGTTTCAATCCCCTACTGACCCGACCCTTCACAGAAACATAGAACGACCTTAATAACATTAGTCAATTTATTAACGTTTGCTTTGTTACATTTTATCTATAACTTATTACACAACTGTTTCTAAAATGTTGTCATGTGTACACAACAACATCCATGCACTGTGGAAGTCATATTTTGTAAACGCCCGCATGATTGGCGAATGGCAGGAATCACTTATTATTCACCCAATCAGGGATCATGTTACACGTTGCCGTTGGCTATGGGTGGTAGGCGATGTCATTGTTGTCTGCGTGAATGATAAAACGCTAGTGCACATTCCATAATGGAAATACATCTACGCAATTTGTTATACTGTCTGACGTTTGACAGTGTTGTAAAAGACCATTCCTGCAGCGGTGGATTTTGTAATACAATCTTGGAAGAAAGAGGGCAAATGTTTTGGACAGTGTTCACACTGTCATCAATGCACGTGGGCTCTCGGCCTCGCTCACAGATGCCTGATTCTGCAGTAACAGTTTTCAGGCACAACCAAAACTAAGAAATATTTTTCAAGACAGACAGCTATAGTTTCAAGCCCCAAGCCCCCCCTGTATACCTGTCAAAACAGTCATGAATTCGACTTTGCCGACTTTGTCTTTGCTTTACAACATGCCTTTAGTCTCAATGCAATTAATAGAAAGTATCAATGAGTAAATCAATTGTTAACATTAAATATGAAAAAAGTTTGTTTTTATATTGTCCGAGCTCATAAAAATTGCCTACAGTGCTGGCTGTAATAAATGATATTGTACTTTTTACGTTTTTGTTTTATATTACTTTTTTGATTTACTTTATTATGTGATATATAGAAGAGACACAACACTGACAGAAGACATTGACTGTAGTCATTAAGGTTGATATTTAATTTCTCGCAAGTGGGTCACACGATACATGGCGTGACTCCGCGCGACTGGAGCTTATTGGGGACTAAGCGAGACTAATTGGGGACTGGACACAAGAATAATATTCTAACGATGGATGACAGTTGTAACTTCCGACTGATGAATACTAGGAAAATCAGTTCATAAATATCTTGTGTTATACGTTTCTTATCTTAAATGTCCGATTTAATATTGAGTTTATCACACTATCATAGACACATAGCGATTTATGTAGTGCAGATAATCGACATGATGCTAGGCTATATGTGTCTTTTACGGGATTTGCATTTTACATTGCTGTACGTTGTGGTTTCGATAAGCACTTATATCTGACATGTTGTCTAAATGCACAAAATCATAACACATGTATACGTTTGGCCCAAACAGGTTATACTGCGCGAAAACTGGCACTCTTCATTATTAGTCAAGACCGCCAAACACAAGTACTTGCCGCTATTGCCATGGCAACCACCATAATAATCAATTAAAATTCATGATTTCCGTGATCATTGTCACCGGCAAAATGTTCCACTGCTTCTGCTCGTAATAATCCTTCGGACAATATAATTGAAATACATTATTTCGGGACAGTTCGATTATTACGACCAAAACAAAACAAAGTCCTATATGTTAACATGGAGTATATGGACCTCCTGCCCCCAGCCTAATTTTCGCGCACGAGACTTGCACGCCCTATAGTCTATAAATAAATGTGCTAAAATTGTATAGTGTGAAAGTTGCCTCAGATTTTATATTAGCAGACTGAGACCACGACTAAAAGATTTCATTTAACGTCGAGTTTTCTCTTTTTATTGTTGCAATCTGAAAAATTACATTTAAAAAACATGCAACATAAGAGCTTCAGAAAGTCTTCATGATGTCACTCCTGTCGAAACTTGGTATCATAAAGCGATGGGCACCTCTGTAGCAGCATATTTTCTTTACAATATTTGGTAACTTTTCAAATCTACTGGCCCCTCGGGCCAGTGGATACAAAAGCTTAATGTCAAGGCCTGCGTGCCAATGTCTGACGGGAATAGTTTTTAAAATGTTACCTTATTTCTTGGATGTGTGCAAAGCAAGTGCAAATGTACAAAGACTATTTACATTGTTTTGTTTCCAAGTTTAATACAATGGAACTATAAGAAGTGATAGAAAATGTGTGATGAACACGTGTTTATGCTCATGGCATTTAGTTTAACATGCCTCACTTTATAACTGCTGTGTCAAACTGTGCCATGTTAATTTAAGTAGTTAAACGCATCTGTAGTTTTAAAATATTTTTTATAAAAAGTTCACCAAAACCTTGATACTATGAAACTTCAAGATTTTTTTTATTCAGACCCCAAATAACAAAATATGAACGTACACCAAATCAATATACAAATACAGTGTTCAATACAAAAATAAGGTGGGTCTGTGACTTCTGTTCAGGCTATAATAGTCTTCTGCATCGTCACTGTGGAAATGTGTGGTTTTCAGGAACTGAAGGGAAAGGAAGATGATAAGGTGTACCGTGGCATCAACAACTACGCCATCTACATAGAGAAGAAGGACACAGCGGCCGGTAATGCGTCGAGTGGCATGGTGCGCAAGGGCCCAGTGCGGGCACCGGCCAACCTCCGCGCCACAGTCAGGTGGGACTACCAGCCCGATATCTGCAAGGATTACAAGGAAACTGGCTTCTGTGGATTTGGGGGTTTGTACACTTCATCTTAAAGTACACAGATTTATTTATGTGTTATTTATGTTCAAATATCATTGTGCGTTGTTGAACATTTCGCATAGAATAGGGCTGGTATGCCTAGGTATTACATCACATATGGACACACTTTTACCACATGACTATAATTTTTATAATGATAATAAAGACTTCTTATGCGCCAGTATCCTCGAAGATCAAGGTAAGTGGCGCGACAAAGTCAAGGGATTAAGCAATGTCATTATCGTAAACAATGCACAAGTCGTTGATGGATGGATGAACGTGCTAGGAATCTGAGGAGGATAGGCAGTACTAGAGAGATAGATTGTTAGATGCCAGTAAAATGAAACTATTATTTCCTTCTAATTTAACAAAGCAAATTACACACAGTTGGTGCAGCAACCGAGAAAGCTCGGGTTCCAGCATTCGTTTTCACCCGAGAAGGTTACCACCGGTTGACCGTAGCTGTCTGGGAGTTCTTGCTAGAGCGAGCATCGAATTAAGTTATGCTGGTTGTTTATGGCAGATACTGCAGGTAACTTCTACACTTTCATCAACTGTGAATTTTGTTAAATCCCTTCCAACTTTATTCATTGTTGACACACCCATTTGAGTCACATTTGCATGATGTTGAAAGTTTAATTTTTGGTAATACTTGTTTCCATAATACCGGAATTATATGCAAAGTTTGGCACATGTGTGAAATGTTAACACACTTTCTTTTGACAGATTCATGTAAGTTCCTCCATGACCGAGGCGATTACAAACATGGCTGGCAGCTGGAACGGGAGGCCAAGGAGGGAACATACGGTGACGATGAAGGTAGGCAATGCCCACATTTACTAATCACAAAGTAATGCTTTAATTATCAGACTATTAACATGGATGTAATGTTTATATATATCTTTGTCACTGAATGATGAAACCATATTTCTAAGCCAGCACAGTCAGGAGAAATTTGCTAACCAAACTAAACGAGCCAACCAGTTTCTGAGTTGGAGTGAAGTTGCAAGACTCGGTGTTTCAAGAACATTACTTATATGTATGTATGTATATATATTATATATATATATTTATATATATATATATATATATATATATAATTACAGTAACATCACAGTTTCATCACATCTCATATTTTCACACCTCTACGTGTCGTGCCACATGGAATTAATTGCTTCTATCCCAAGCGAATAAATCCAATATGTTGAGAGAAAAAAATGTCAACAACAATACTTCTTACATCATATATAGAGAGCATACAGTATAATTTGCTGAGAAAATGTTTGCCTTTGTAATTGCTTAACTAAGTTCATAAAGCACCTGAAAAGCAAGGTGTGGAATTTACATGTATAATCATAATTTACGTGTATAATCATAATTTACATGTATAATCATTCACTATTTGATCAGAAGAAAATACTGGAACTTTTAGAAATGTGCAACATTTAGATAACAATAAGCACTCTGAACATTTATTTAAGTGTTATTTGTGTAATGTTTTTGTCTAAATGGTCTAAGACCCCAGACACATAACTATTCAATATTTGTCTGTGTAACACTTTGAAATGAAGAAAAGTAACTTCTTTCTGTCAACAATTGCTGACTAGAATAGATTACCCCCCCTATTTCCCCCTTAAAAGTCATTTCAAATCCATTAAAAATAAGTAGTAGGTAATATTCTAAAAGCCATCTATGGACACTTGCTATGACTGACACTTTGCACTGTCAACCTGTGTCTGTTTTGTTGCCGACAGACATGACAAAATACGAGATCAGCAGTGATGAGGAGGAACTGCCATTTAAGTGCTTCCTGTGTCGCGAGTCATTCAAGGATCCAATTGTCACACGGTGAGTCTACCTACACTTCACCTACCTACACTTCACCTACCTACACTTCACCTACCTACACTTCACCTACCTACACTTCACCTACCTACACTTCACCTACCTACACTTCACCTACCTACACTTCACCTACATACACTTCACATACCTACACTTCATCCACCTACACTTCACCTACCTACACTTCATCTACCTACACTTCATCTACCTACACTTCATCTACCTACACTTCATCTACCTACACTTCATCTACCTACACTTCATCTACCTACACTTCACCTACCTACACTTCACCTACCTACACTTCATCTACCTACACTTCATCTACCTACACTTCACTACCTACACTTCACCTACCTACACTTCATCTACCTACACTTCATCTACCTACACTTCATCTACCTACACTTCATCTACCTGCACTTCATCTACCTGCACTTCATCTACCTACACTTCATCTACCTACACTTCATCTACCTACACTTCATCTACCTACACTTCATCTACCTACACTTCATCTACCTACACTTCATCTACCTGCACTTCATCTACCTGCACTTCATCTACCTACACTTCATCTACCTACACTTTATCTACCTACACTTTATCTACCTACACTTTATCTACCTACACTTCATCTACCTGCACTTTATCTACCTGCACTTCATCTACCTACACTTCATCTACCTACACTTCACATACCTACACTTCACTTACATACACTTCATCTGCCTACACTTCATCTGCCTACACTTCATCCACCTACACTTCACCTACCTACACTTCATCCGTTTCTGGTAGTCCTTGGACTACCGGACTACCACTATTTAGACCCCCGACTAATTTAATTATGTAATCATAATTAAATTTACCATTTGGATATTTAGCACATGGAATGGTTGGTGTGTCTAACATCCAGAAGCTCTCAAAGCTTCTTCTTTTACATTTGACAATATATGACGGTGGCTTTGTCTTCTAGATACTTACATAACTTGTCTTCCTGGATCATTTAGTGTACCTGCTGCGTGTTGGGGGTATTCTCTATATGACATTACATTGAGTGCAGTCATATTAACTGACAAAGGGCTTGTGCATTTGTTTTATTCGGTATACAAACTCACTAAGAAAGAGCCTATTTTATTTTGAAGGTTTAATTTAAAGCCCCCTCTTGTGCTGTTTACAATTGTCTATATGATAAACACCACTTGTCAATATGAGTGGTGATGGACGTGAAGTACAAACAAGTTCAGTGCGAATAACTAGCTGCACTCACGTGGTCATTTTGTGTGCTACAAGTATTCAGAGTGAGGAAGGTATGCATTTGTCTGTTCCTAAGGTGCAAGCACTATTTCTGTGAGAAGTGTGCACTGGCACACTATCGCAAATCAAAGCGGTGCTTCGTGTGCAATCAGCAGACAGGAGGCGTGTTCAACCCAGCCAAAGGTGAGCAGTCTCACCTACATGTGGGGAGAGAGGATGTATGTAGCTGCTGTGAATGCCATTTTAAAGGTGCTTCTGTTTTAACCCATCATAGATCCACTTATTTTCTGTTCTAATTGTATAATGTATAAATATAATGATATTACTAGTAGAAATTCTTCGCCTTTATCCCTTTGGAATCTGAGCATAGAAGTGTAACAAACAGGAATCTTTGTTATTGTAACTGTGAATAGACAGGCAAGTGTCACCATTGAAGCATGGGCTACTAAAATTTGTTCAATAAAAACATGCAAACATTTTCAAAAGGATTGATTTTTTCTCTTTGAACATCAAAATTTCAAGGATTAATCCATATTTGAAGAATAACTGTTGTTTTAAGTTATTAATAATGGTAAAACTATATGACATGTAAATATAGTGAACTGACAATGTGTGCTAACCATTCAATGATTGTCGTGTATTGTACACCACCATAGAATATTACTGTATAAACGATGGTGCTATATAAGTTAGTAAACATTTATGTCAATGTCGTCATATTGGTTTCTTTATAGTTTACACTGGTGCTTTCTGTTGCCAGAGTTGATAGGGAAGATGAAGAAGTTTAAGGAGGAGGAGGATGCAGACAGCGTCGAGGAGGGAGAGTTGGTGGAGGAAGCAGGGGAGTGAAGGAAAGAGGGACGACGTTGAGGGAATAAAGTACTGTCACACGTGTCACTGTGAGTTGACAACTTAAGGAGACTGCTGCGACTTGACGGGGACAACGGGGGACCTTCTTCGTGTAGGGCCTGTGGGACACAGGAAGGAGTCACCAGGGCAGCTTATGACTGACGTGTGAAGCTCAAAAGGAAAAGGCGTCATTTGAACATAATCCTTTGTTACATTTATGGACTGTTTTAAGAATGCAAAATGGTGTAACTAGGGATTCTATTTGTGTAGCGCACCTGTGAAAGTATTGGTAGTGCATTGTCATGGAGATCTGGGTTCAATTCCAGTTCATGTGTATTTACCATGAACCAATTCTAATTAGTCCACTCAGAGTACTCACAAAAGAATCAATTAAAGTTCATTTATTTTTATTTAATTCCAAGTCAATTTAACAATAGGTATCAATGGTAGTTTCATTACTTTAGACTGGGTAAACTTTGATGTTCATAACGTCACAGATTTCTGTTCAACTTAAATGTTTTTATTATTATTCAGTTGAAAATCACATGTATTTTTATCAGGTTCAACAGAGAACTGACCCCATCTCTTGCATTGTGGTGTCGACAGAATACAAGATCACAGTGTGGAGTGAAAGAAATTAAAAAAGCAAGATCGGACAAAACTGGATGATAATGTCAGCTTCATGTGTGAATTGGAGTGGCGTTAAATATATGCAGTGATGTTTTATTGGTGTTCATTGTTACTTCACATACTTGGGAATAGATGTACAAATTCCCACTGTTACTTCCATTAAATATCAACATTTCTTATGGTAAAATCAGTTTATGTTGTTTCGCTGTCTCTGCAAGTTGTATGAAATACATTTTGTTAGTGGTATAGTAACACTCACATACGTGTCAGTGTCTAAAACATGTATATGTGTAGTCCTGCAATGTGTTGTCATCGGTGGTGTATTCACGGTACCATAAGAGAGAGAGAGAGAATCGTTGTACAGTTTTAGTGTTTGTTTAACTACTTGTATTACAGATAATATTTACGCTGTTGAAAATGGTGTCTGTTTTTCTTGACCTAGTATTATGGTGTGGCGTGTACGTGTATATTTACCTGTACTGCTGCTACTAATGGTGACATGAGTACCATACTGTACTTTTAATATTCAGAGAGTTAGAAATGTTATTACTGAAGTAACTGGCATTTGCATACACACTGTGGTTAGCTGTTTGTGAGAAACCAGAGAAGTGTACAATAGTGCAATGTTTTCACTCTGATAATATTTATTTTACTTAAAAAGTTACTTTTCCATAAATGTGTGCAGTGCTGTACACCCAACTCATAAGAATGGTACACTCTGAAAGTCTTGAATGTTCATGAATTTTTCATTCTAGTACCCACGAATGTTCTTGAATTTCACATGTTCTGGTGGAATGAATGGTCTTGAAAAAGAGTTCTGTGAACATCAAGCACATTAATGACGAATCGTCGACAAAATAATAATTATAGCAATATTTTGTTTTTAACTTTTGACGCAGAATTTATAATCTTTTTGCAAAAACCACATTGCGGTAACACAATTTAGTAGATGGCACCACGTGAATTAGTAACGTCATACACATATGGCTTAGCCACGATGGCACTAACAGAGAAACAACACAGAAAGTGCAGGTTTGAAAACAATTACTGGATAAAGGCCATTTCAGTGTGTTGTCAAGAATTAATTCATATGCTGTCACCGTCAATTTAAATGGCACAGACCACGAAACGTTGCTGGAGGAGCTGAGCTGAGCCTTTCCTCGCGCGTCAGGTCGCTACGGCCGATTACGTCAGCTCTTGTCTACCCCTCGGCAAATCCCTGTTGCTCTTTTAGCGTCAGCCAATGAAATCGCCCACGAGGAGTGTGGTCGGCATCCAGTCGTATTTTTGGTACTTTTTGCAATGTTTTGGACGTATTGTGGTATTGGGATCCCCGCCGGTCTGACAAATTGGGCAAAGTAATAAACGCTGACGTAGCTATAGAAAAAAAAGTCATTTAAATTTGTATATTCAAAGGGTATTCACCCCCATTCTTTGGGAGCTGATGGGCCAGGGTTAAAAAAGTCCCAGCGCACGTCAGTCTGTTTTGGGGAAAAGGTTTTGCATGTTGCCCGTTGTTTTGTACATCGTCTCACAAATCGGCAAGTAATAAACACACACGCATAGACAAAAAGTACATTTAATGTATGCATACTAACGGATAACTCATTCTTGTCGACCAAAGCTCATATTTACTAAAAACGTCCCAGTCACGTCAGTAGAACTATTATACAAATGGGAAAGACGTTTGCATAGTTGGTCGTTGTTTTGTGATCGTGGTCACCATACACACACACACACACACACACACACACACACACACACACACACCACACAACACACACACACACACACACACACACACACACACACACACACACACACACACACACACACACACACACACATGTGCAAGCACATACGGACACATTGTTGAGCACCATACATAAATACCTACAAGACTTTAAAAACACCATTGGAATATAGCAAGACACCTATTACGGAAATCCCTAATCACATTTACTATTCGACCGACATATGAATTATTATACCACATACATTTCACACGTTTTCACAATATGCTACGCACGGCACACCAGTGTTTCTCAGCTGCGGAATGCATATATCAAAATAGTTTTGTGCTCGATTTCTTGTGGCGTTGATAATTATGTCGTTTTACAAACATACTGTACTGTCATAACATTCTTAATAAACGTAGCCATACCTGATGCGAGTTAGGAAACATTTACACCAAACACGTTTTACCATACTTTGACTGCATTTGACATAGTGTCAATCTTACACGATACAAAAGCAGAGCACTGTATACTTCACTCATAGTCTAGCAATATAATAAAATAAAAAACAAACCAATATTTGTGTATCTTATCTATTGGTTGTTCTAACAGCGGTAATACCTAACTTACTGTAAACATCGCACACAAAAACACGCACGCACACACACATAACTCCATGCACGCACGTTTCATCCACAATAAGAATACATTTTACAACGACGTTATATATTTTAAAGGAATTGTTTGGGAACAGAACGGGATTATTTCGAAATTTATAATGAAAAGGGAATCTTTGAAAAGTGTAAACCATTTGTAATGTACACACTGCTATTGATTAAAGTACGTAATGTAATTAGATGGCCTTATTTAATTAGAATTATGTTTTATTAATCACTAGTCATGTACGGATAACACAGACGGATCGAGGCAAGACTAAAAACTCCGCTTGTATTTTGGGGACACAAAAGGGACTCTTTTCGATATATTTTTTGGGTCATTAGAGATTGAAGGCATACGTTTACATGAAATAGTTATATTACTTAAACAATGTGTATATTACAACGAGTTTTATATTCTAAAACAATCATTATATGAATTATACTTTGGGACACGAAAGAATCCCTTTTGTATTCCAAAAGAATCCCTTTTACTGGCGGTTGAGGTGAATAACAACTCGGCGTTGCATTTGTTCATTCATACGCATGTGGCGTATTTCCCCCGGTATCCTGTCACCGGAAGTAGCCGATAATGATGGCGACAGGGATGGCCACAAGGAGCGACCACGACGTGGACTGGGAAGATGGTGCAAGACTGATGTAGGGGCTGTACCCCCAGGGCATATAGATGTAGTCACGTGGGTGATCACATGGCGACGCTATCGTCGTGTATATGTGGAAACCGGACTTTGGGTCGTTGATTGTTATTCTCGCGCCTGTAGCAAAAAACGATACCGGACAATTAAATTACAAGTACTGTCAAATGTATACAATACGTGGGTGTAACAGCCATTCTTAGCAAATTACAAATGTATGTCGATATTGTTTCGTGAATTATAAAAATTAATAATAATAAAGCTTTATTGCCATTTTCAACATGAATTACATGTTAAATTGGAATGTAGTCTGGCTTTGACTCACATAATGTATAACACACACACACACACACACACACACAACACACACACACACATATATATACAATAAAATGAAATATGGCAAATAAATATATAATATACAGTGTACATAATATATTATTTAAAATGATAACAAGATATTATTTTGATCTAATAAATAAATAACATATCTCAGATATATTTTTAAATAATAGATTATCCATTTAAAAATAATTGTGTTAAACTAGTTAATAAATAAATAAATATAAAATGTCCTTATTATTTTAAGTTAGTAAACAAATAAATAAGTTTTATAAGAGAGGTCTGAATGTCATTTAAAATTATATTTGTAATTGAATTATATGTAAAATTGAATCATGTGTAAAAACATATGTAATCAGGTAAACAGCATCGTAATGTCCGGAACTGTGTAGAAATAAACACACCAATATAACGAGCAGCATATGGTACCTGACAACTGTTTAGTTTTTACTTGAAATACATCCGACTCGTTCAGACTTGCTCGTTATGACAACATATCATAGGTTGGTTAATGTCATATTGACCAACATTGAGTACTTGAGAACTATGTCAGCGTTACATCATATATAGCATAACTGTTATGAAAACAACAAATTATGACGATTTTGAGGACACTTACCTTTCGTAAGTGGCTGTACCGATTTCGACGTGTTTCGTTTGAGCACGAGCGGAAACAAGCCAACATTGTGAACATCGATGGTGACCTTGTGCCTCTCGATGACAATTGTCATGTTCGTCTGTGTGGAATAGATAAAACTGCGGTTTAATGTTTTTGTGTAATATTACATTCCCATGACTACAGTGTACATGTTAATGGTACTCGGGACAATGTTCGCAATTTGACACTCGCAACACGTTCAAATGGTAAATAAAACATCCATTTTGAGAAAAAACCTAATTGACAATAATGCCGAGGCGAGCACAGTTAACTGCAATACATTTTGATGTTTAACTTTCCCACGTTCTAGACAGCAGACTTCCTGTTACAAGTTACTGCACTGCCAATTCTGTGCAGACGAGCAGGCACCCTCCCATTAAATCGATCTGAATTACACATATGGCCGTTCACCGTTTGATTTTGAATTTATTACTTTACATGTGTAAAACACGAACGAAAACGTTCTTCCTATAAGTAGTCAAGTACAAGTGTAGCTGACCACACGGCCACACAAAGTCACAAGTTGGATATAGCATGATAACAAGGAAGTCTTTAACGTATTCAATGCCCAGAAGTATATCAACTATGACACATTCACTATCGTCAGATAAACTTGAACAGAATATCGTTATAATCTCATAAACAAACTAAAGTGCACATCAATCTGGCTTCTTAAGAACAAAATTGGTGTCAACGAGAAACCAGCAGCGATCGTCTCCGTCACATTGCCGTAAACAAATGTGCTACACGGCAATACCAAACACACATTTACACAGCGTGTCATCAAGTCTACCTCTCCATATCGGCACCATTTCGAAGCTTGAAACAATACCTGCAGATAGTCGAAGCCTTTGAAGCGCATGAGGGTACATCCTGGGGGAGGTGTCGGGTCGAAAAACTCCAACATCTGCGGTCTGATTCGTACCCCACCGAAGCCGTAGATAAGAGACTGCAGGTACGCGGCCATGCCTGGGAGGTAATTAACCGCTCCTTTCTGTTGGTCCTCCCAGCCTCGCTCGTTGTATTCCGTCCATATCTGACAGAAGGAGAGGACAGGCAGTTAAAATCTGTCGATATTAATAAACCTATGTGGATCTAAGTGGTGCAGTGATCAGCGCATCGGACTTTCAGTCAATGCCATATAGAACCACGAGAAAGTGTGTTCACTCTACAAGTTTGTAGCCCCAGTTCACTCGGCTGTGTGAATGGCAAGCTGGCTATAGACACCGTTGGATATTTGCGAGCAACAAGCAACATGGATGCTCAAAAGTAATTACGATTGCAATATTACGTATACGTGCTGAAGTTAACAGTAGCACAAACGAATCACAATAAATTAGTTCAATTCTCGAAGTAGCACATATTAAGACATCATCGCCAGTGGACCAACTGTTTGTGTAAGTGTCAGGAATACTGCCAACGCCTCACCTTGAAAGGCTGAATGAGGTAGTCCTGGTAACTCTTAAGGAAGTAGGCGTTAGTCTTCGCCTCGTCACCCACCCACTTCCAGCCGACCGTGAAGAAGCTCAATGTCATGGCCGGGGTGTGATCTGACATATATAGCTCATAATAGTCGAGGTCGTTCCGCATGATATCCCGGCTCATGTTCCAGTTGAGTGGGTACGTTAGCATGATGGTGTCCGCCTGTTTTATTGAGTTGTTCTTGTCTGGAAACGAACCGAAAAGCGACTCATCAGAGAGGAAACGTGATGTTTAGTGGAGATTCACTTCGTTAAGTTGTTATACCTTTATAAACGGATCCATTCCCAATGAACGAATAGCAGTTTGCAATTATGTTCTGCGCGTCGAAAATCCAAGCAACACAGACTTATCGAATGTACTGAATTGGTGTACACATTTGCATTCATAGTAGTAGCAAGTTTGTGCTCCCGTCACATAAAAGGTGGATGAAGCATCGCTGCCGTTTACATCGATTGGTATAGAAACTCATGTTGCATAGCTGAGGTACCGTAATAGCCGAATTTAAGTAAGGTTATTTCTGTCATATCTTGGCTGAAACACGCGTCTGCTTGTGCAAGTACTGATACGCCGAAAACCGTATAGATTAATGGTTTGAACCCCGTGTATCAGTCAAGAGGACGCTGTCCCTATTTAACTTGCTGCCGAATCTTAACCGTATACTTTATTCGACATTTGTCTGTGTATTTCTGAAGGTTCATTGAAAGTCGTCAACCTGTTCTACGGCGTTTCTGTGTCTGGAGAAATACAGGCTTTCGAGGGAACATACAATCTCATTAACTACGTAGGAGTTTCAGAATAAACCATCAGTTCCACCGCTGTATTATTGGAAAGGAAATAGATGCCACAGGCTCGCACACACACGCACACGCACACGCAACGCACGCGCACGCGCGCACGCACGCACGCTCGCTCACTCACTCACTCACTCACACACACACACACACACACACACACACACACACAACACACACACACACACACACACACACACACACACCGTTTTCGTAGCCCTCGTGCTGGTAGTGCAGTCTCTTGACGTTGTCGTAGGGCAGACTGAGGTAGAGCGCCTTGTGGATCCAGTCGTCCGGGACCTCCTCCCGCTCGATCCGGTCACACATGCACGCGAGGTAGCGGGCGAAGTGGATGGCCAGACTCGCCGCCGCGTTCGTGTAGGCGTTGTTGTTGACGTTCGGGTGCCAGTCGTCGGGGCCCATCACGTCTGTCAAAGAACGTCACTGTCACTGTCACTTTCACGGACAACTCACAATCCGCTCGTTTTGTCAGTTTGATTAGTGAATTTATTGGCATTTCCGGATACGCGTGTGTAGTCTGGGTAATGGTAAGGATAAAGCATTAATAATTTATTCTTGTCTGTGAGAGGCTGTGGCCAACGCCCCAATAGGAGGTTTTATTATTCTGATATGGAAATCCACCCATTCTTGTTTTGAAGCGCACGGGGGTTTGTTTTCTGTCTTAGAGAGTACAAGAAGTTATTCTTATTTTAACATCGCATGACTTTGGATAAATTCACTCTGTGGAAAGGAGAATATCGCACAAAGTTACCTTACCTAAGATCTTTGTATTATTTTAATGATAGCAAGTAGACATTAGACAGTAAATTACATAATCCGTATCTAAAGCAGTTGCCACTTGCCGGTTTTAAATCGTAATGTACAGTTGCGACACACCTCATTCATCTACCAATAATATAATATTTTTTATAATGGTGAGACGATTCGTAATACACGGGACTTATGCCATAAATTGTATTCAGTGTGTGTTTTGTAAAATTTTTTATATATATATATATATATATATATATATATATATATATATATATATATATATATAGTGTTGAGTCCTGTGTTGTCTGTGTGTCTGTGTCTGTCTGTGTGCCTTGTCTTTTGTGTCTGTGCTGTGTTCTGTGTCTTTGTGTCTGTTCTGTGTGTCTGTGTGTTGTGTGTCTGTGTGTGTGTGTGTGTGTGTGTGTGTGTGTGTGTGTGTGTGTGTGTGTGTGTGTGTGTGTGTGTGTGTGTGTGTGTGTGTGTGTGTGTGTGTGTGTGTGTGTGTGTGTGTGTGTGTGTGTGTGTGTGTGTGTGTGTGTGTGTGTGTGTGTGTGTGTGTGTGTGTGTGTGTGTGTGTGTGTGTGTGTGTGTGTGTTGTGTGTGTGTGTGTGTGTGTGTGTGTGTGTGTGTGTGTTTATATATAGTGTGTTTTGAATCCAATGCGGAGCTGCACTATGCCTGCCTGTGGCCAGGCACTTACGGTTGATGTCGTAGCGCGCCTTGCTCGTGTTGTACACAGACACGCTAGCCCAGAAGCGGGCGATCTCCTTGCTCATGTCGCACGCCCGGTAGTCGGGGTTCGTGAGATAGTCGTGGTCACGCGTGGCTGAGTAATACTGTCGTATGCCCCACGCGACGCCGGCGGTCACGTGCAACTGCTGTTTGCTGCACGCGGTGCACGTGTTGGGGGGCGTGACGTCTTCGCCGGAAGTGGCGCTCTCCCACGGGAACCGGAAGCCCTTCGCGCCCATTGCCTCGGCGTGCCTTGCCGCCGCATCGGCGACCGACGCACGGTATCGAAGCATCACCTGGATATTGTGCAACGTTATATCATACGCTGTGCCGTGTGTTAGCGAATATTATGTCAGGCGACGTTTCACGAAGTGACACACAATGTGGCCAGGTAAATTACAATACGCTGATTTTGAAAAGTGCAAACTAGTTAATAATACTGTGTAACATGTCACTGGGAGCGGGTTATTCAAATCTATTATTTTCTCAACGGTTTTAACGATTGTTATAAATGTCTCGTATGCTTCAAATATACATTATTAATACGAGACGAACGACCTGTGCTATGAAACTACAGCCCGTGGTTAATGCTATAACGAATCAAGACAAACAATTTATAATTATAGTTTAATGAAGCTGCAATACGGCTTGACATATCACAAGATTTGTATAAAACTACAGTTGTACTAGCACCCACACATTCAACCGATAATCTGTTCCGTTCATTTGATGTTATTTGTGGAAATGAAATCTTTCTAATACCTAGTCTACACCGCTCCTTTCGTAATGTAGCTTCGTGGCCTTTGGCCCTTCTATCTCCCTTAACCGAGAAAATATACGTGCAACAATATTTTCATTACGTAATGAGTTTCTGCTCACCTTCGCGAGAGTTGGATGGAAGAGGACGACCGCGGGAAGCATGTACACCTCGTTGTCCCAGAAGATGTGCCCGCGGTAGTCACGTCCATTGTCCCCCTTGGCGAGACTGCCCCGACCCACTCCGTGGAAGATCTCATCGTGCTGAGCTCCCTGCTTCGGCATCAACGCCGGCAGCGAGCTGAGCAGGTAGAACTGGGCGAACCGCGTGATCTTGCTCACCTGCGTGATCACCAACAGTGTATGTGTGGACAACCGTATTGAAAAAAATTTCTCTAGATAAATATTAGCTGTAATCACGTTTCACTTAACCGACTCTCGCCCGGCTGCGTAACTTCGCCGAGAAGACAGTCTGGCCACTTGGCCGGCTTTTGAATGCTACCAGTGTGCGGGACTAAAACTGCTGCCATCTCACGCAGCCTAGCTGTGTAATCTTGCCATAATTTCTGCTTCATAAACAACTGCAAGTTTGTATTTATTTTGTGTGAATATAAGTTTAATGTTGAATAGTTTTAATAGTATTGTATTATCATATAACAGTATGTCGTTATTTTAGTTTTGTTTACCATAGTTGGCTTGATAACCAATCAGCGTCTTTACCCTATTCTGGGATAAGGCCACCCAGTGGCTACATCGGCAGAGCATAAATCTACCAGGCGGATTTGAGGGGCTAAAAGTGCTGCCACCTCACGGAGCCTGGGTGATCGAGGCTACTATACAGCATGCTTCAACCATCCACCAGTCGACGTTGACCTACCTGCAGGTTCCCTTCGACTTCGACGAGCCCCTGCGCCCACACGGCCTTCCATGCTTCCGTGTGCCTTCGGAGCAACTCGTAGTGACTCGCCCTGGTGTTATCCGCGATGATGTCCATCGCCATCTCGAACTCTGACCTCGCGGACGCCTCCTGGCGGTCGATCGACATCACCATTGTCTCGTTGAAGTACTTGTTCGAGCTGCGCAGACTGATCTGTTTCAGTCGCTCCATCCAGAAGACGTGTACTGTCTGCTTCTTTGGGCCCACCTCGGCTGATTTCGTTACTCCCTTCACCTGCCTGGAGAACGGACAGGAATATAAAGATAAGTTCTTATGTATAACGCAGTATCCAGTTCTCAGGACTGCTTAAAGCGCTTTACATTTTACTACCCATGCAGACCAGTTCAAGGAAACACCGTCTCAACTTCTTTGGGAAGCATCCAGCCACGCTACAATTAATGCGCGAAGGCTGTTCGTACACATATTTACCACTGTTTATTGCCATGTATTCATTCATACAGCTGAGTGAACTAGAATAATGTAGAGTGAGAAAAACACTTGCCAAGGTTTTAACATCGCACCACAGGATTCGAACCTGTGTTCTCTTAGTAGAGAGTCCGAAGCTCTACCCCTGAGTTAGTAGTATCAATAGTATCATATCATAGTATCAGTCTTTTATTGAGTTTCATGATACACGTCGCTACTGTTAGCACATATTACTTGTTCAGAAATCTCGTTAAATTGCATGCGCTTCCTTTTAAATGTGTCGTTTTAGACACATGCGCCCTGATCGCGACAATTGTTAATGTGAAGGTCATAACTCACAGTGTAATTTCGTGAATGAACGTATAATAAAACTCCATGCATGAATCGAAATAAGCAACCTAGTAATTCGGTTGCATTTGTGGCTGCGTTAGATCTGGCAATGTGCATGCTAAGACAATATATGCTTTAGAAACATTTATGACCTAGTAAGGTAGTTCAAGCATAATATGATACGGATTGAGTGGAAACAACAAGCACAAGTCAACTCAGATCCTGTCCGAATGGTCTGCAGCATTTTGAATGGCAACGACGATGATTTCAAGACCTACCAGTTAGAATTGTAGCGCACTTTTTCGTTAAAGTTTATGCTCGTTGAAGCGTTCAACTCGGGATATAAGATTTTCAACAGTCCTCCGCCATGTGAGTCCGGTTTCTGTAAGTAAATGACAAGCGTTTCAATGACACGGTATCTTATATGTCTAGAATTGGACTTTACCACCACCAGCACACGTATAGGAGACATCAGAACAGTTCACGTCTGGTTTGTGTCTCCAAAGTCCAAACACTACTTTCATTATCTTATTATAGAACACATTCTATTATTGTTCGGAAAGTAAAACTAACATACAATTATTATGATTAGATATATGTAATGTTAAAACATGCTTAGTCTGGTGTTTATAAATAGAATTGATTAAAACGATTACTTAAAGTATGATACAGCATACACGTAAACACAAGCAGACCTTAATGTAGAAATCTGCTATGATTTACAAAGTATGAAACATTTTACACTTATATGGCCTGAGTAAAAACGAATGTTAATTTCACAGAAGTGTAATTGTAAATAATAAATACGTGTACAGGGCCACTGCTACCAATAATCTAACGACTTCGAAATTGTTCTAACAAGCAACACACCTTGATAGCGTATATGTCACTGACGAACAGACGAATGTACTTCTGGTGCATGTACATACGGTGCTCGATGTAGGCGAAATCGCAGTCAATTGTTTCCATGAACACACCTACAACAGGGACAGCTAACGACATCAGCAAATGTGCTGACAGGGCGTTGTGATGCGACAGAAATACAATCGAATTATTGTGGAATATTGACAATTCGTCAATAAGTGTGCATTATGCCAAATTTATATAATCACGCAGAACCTATTGTCATAATATCCAGGAAGTGTCGACTTATTTACAGTATTGCTTACAAAGATTTAAGTGTGAATGTGAAGTTGTAGGTGTCGTGGCAACAATGGACCAGTTAGCACAATATTGCACTGCTGAAGCCTGAATGACAGAACGACTATACGACAGGTAATTACAATCTGTCAACATGTTATGACGAAGTATACTGGGTAAATTGGTCTCTCAATGAGCACTCACCTTCCTCAGCGTTGAAGACATATTTCCGTTCCGCACGATGATCCATTTCTTCGTCAGCTAATTTCACCCGAGCCATGATCATTGCTGGAATCTTCGCACGGTGGGACTCGGCTATAAACAGATGTTGATGCTAGAGATATGGTATGTGTAAGTATTAATCTGTATAGTGCGGCCTCACAACTTCACTGAACTGGGTGATGCTTGTTATTTCATAATATAATTCCGGTTGATTGCATGCTCATACAATGTAACTTATGTTTGAGTCACGAAATAAAAGATTAGCAAAGAAAAACAAGCGGAAGCAAATACATGAAATCTCCAAGGGAAGAGGTTCTTACACATAGCGTGACGTATACAGTCCGCCGGGAAGCATTCAGCCACCTGCAATCAATGCCTGAAGAATATTCTTCCACAAATAGCTACCAATGCCTGTCGCTACGTACTCTTGCCTACAGCTGAGTGAACTAGAGCAATGTGGAGCGAACGAATTTAGCTAGTGTGCGAAACTGTGGGAAGACGACTAGAACACGGAATCTCTCAGGCGAGTATTGGATCATGCTACGTTCCCAGCAATCAAATTAGTCTAAGAATGTCATAATTAATCCAGGTGTGGGGTGAGAACGGGGAACCAGGGATGACTATTCACTGCATTGGATATTGGTTTGTCTCAACGTGTAGAGTGTGCTTATAAACCAGTGAATATACGATATATGTGGATGGTTTGATTTCAAATCTGAATATTATTTATACATTGTCCTTTATTCCCTCGGCCATCATTCACCCCGGGTGACAACATCGTGCACATTTCTGTCAACACGTCCAATTAACTAATACGTAGCATACAATAGATGGCCATACCATGGAAAACTAGCTCACCTCCGACGCCTGAGTAGAAGCCATTCATGTAAATGCCGTCGCCGAATACCGTCGTGGCCAAGTGCCCGTTGCCGAGAGTTGGCATGTACCGTTGGTTCTCCTTCTTGTTTCCCGGCAGCATCGGCAGCCTGCAGGAAGAAACGAACCCTAGAGAGTCTGGGACTTCCGCTCTGCAGCATCATCGCGACAGCATGATATAACAAAGTCGCATGGCATGCGAAACGCAACCGAGGAATGAGATGATTGCAGAATAATACCAGCGGAATCCGCTTAACTACATCACCACGGATCAGTACCAAATGATTAATTTTGCTATTCGCTGATAATTACACATTTTACCCAGGGCGCGATAACATATCGAGGACTTCGTCTCAGTCAATATATTATATTTACTAAACTGCTGACTGATTTAAATCAAATAACATAGTGTACAGCAAACAAAATATGCGATACATGTCATCCATAAATAAACGAAACTATTAATGACTAATTAGAAAACAAAACCAATATGATCCACAGTGTAACCTATCGTAAGAATAGTTTGGGTATATATATATATATATATATATATATATATATATATATATATATATATATATATATATATAAACTAAACGGTGTCACAGAAGGCATATTATTATTATAAAGAACCCAAGCAAGCATAGCGTCGGTTACCCAGGCTCCGTGAGGTGGCAGCACTTTTAAGCCCCATCAACTCTGCCTGGGGAAGCTAATGGCTCTGCATTTGTTTACCGCTCGGGCGGCCTTACTCCAGATTAGGGTAGAGACGCTGATAAAATAACGATATACTTTTACAAGATAATGATAACCTATGAAAAGTATTCAACATTGAACTTACATTAACACAAAAATAAAAATTTACAGTTGTTTATAAAATAAGAATTACGGCAGGATTAACCAGTATCCGTGAGGTGGCAGCATCGTTTATCCCCACACGGATAACATACAGATTACGTAGGGATACCTTTTTATTAAACAATGCTGTATCAAAAAAACTATTAAACATTAAACTAATATTAACATAAAAAATTAATAGAAATACAGATTTGCAGTTGTTTATTTAAAAAAATATAATTTACGGCAGGATTAACCAGTGTCCGTGAGGTGGCAGCATTCTATAGATCACGCGGATAAAATGTAATATTCAAAAGCCGGCAGAATCACCAGACTGTCTTCTCGGCGTAGTTCCGCAGCCGACCGACAGTCGGTTAATCGAGACTACTCCCCATTAAGTTTCCACGGACGTTGCCATAGTTGGTCACTTTACCAACAACTACGTTGACAACTAGACATTCATTTTACTGCTGCGCGTAGGAGAGTAGCAGCGTAGTAACACATGCATCACTATTTCATCGGTAACCAAAAACGGGTCTTTCTCTGAGCGAAAATTCGTGCAACGTTAGTGACACACTCTTCCAAAGGCATTCGCTACAGACAATGGCACGCCACTGTTTCTAATAAAGTTGAACTAATTTCCCACTGCTGAATTCGTTGACCCCATCCTTGACCCTGATTTATCAAGTGTCAAATAACAGTGACAGGTGACAGTTTTATATCGGGTAACTATTCGTATGATATAATAACAGAAGAAATTAGTACTTTTTCGATTACACGTACCGATCACATTCACACGTAAAGATCACATTCATGAAGTTAAGAAGTATTGCAATCGGTTTAAGTTTCACCTGATTCTCTTAGGCCAAGCCATTTAAAACATATGACACCGCCGACGGGTAGCCTAATTCCTGTCAAATCAAGCTGATGTCATGCCCACACCCCGACCTATGTGCGTGTATCTACACATGTCTGACTCACTTTTTTACAGCTCTACCCTAAAGAAAAACATACGCAGAACCAAGCAGATAAAAAACCCGATTTGTCGTAGATAACCTACATGTCGTTGTTACACACCTGTAATCAATACGGCCTACGACAAAAAATGTCCCTTCGCACAGACGTTACTAGAATAGTGTGTTTGCTGATCAGATAAATGCTTAAAATGAAAAAGCCACGTTGCTAACAAACATTGTGAAAATGATATGTCAACGTAGCCTAAATAAATAACAAATACGGGGAATATATGATTAAATCAGCTTGATTTGACAGGAATTCGACCACCAGTCAGCGGTGACGTATTTTGAAAGGATTGTCCTGAGAAGAAGAGCAGCTGAACTTTGAACCGACTGCAATCATCCATATGTGTGACTCATTGTGAAGTGTAATAGCATTTACGTCTTATGTTGCTCTACGCTATGTACAGTTAACCGTAAATCAATATATGCATACTCTGTCATCGTCACCACTTAAAATCTAATACGTCAGGACAGTCTTGGGTAGTTACCTGCGAATACAAATACCCCGTAATCTGTGACATCACAGCGATACCCTGCTTGTGTATTAGTCTGACGTCAATAACCACCTGCTTGGGGTTTTATGTTGTTGTTTTTTGTCAGGAGAAGAACCACATGCAAGACAAACAGCTATGACATCTCAATGAACGGTGTTCTTCCTGTGTTACTTCATGGTTAAATGTAACACGCTACTTCCTATTGACTTTTGTACATACAACAGCAGATCTCGCAGAAATACGAGGCTGACCATAACCGTTACTACATCTCGTGCCTCTTACCTGGAACTCTTCACTTCGTACGGCTTCTGGCTCTCATCCCCTATCCCCGGATCCTGTCTCTTCGTGCGACTGTGGGGCTCCGCGCTGTCGTCACTCGAGCTGACAGACTGACGACTTTGGTGACCGTACAGGGTAATTGATACGAAGCCAAGGAGTGGGAGCAAAAGACAACAGAGGAAGGCTCGTCTCACCACCACCTGATCTCTGAGTCGCATCTTCGGCCTGAAGAACACGTCGTACGCGGATTACAATACATATTGGTATAACACGACGCAAGCATGACAGCTAAATAGAAGACATTGTTACGTGTTTGGACCGCGTTGTATTTTACACCCTAATTTAGTTATTGTTTTAAAATTATTTATCTTAGGTTATTTTCATTGATCTTTACTTACTTATTCATATTAACTTACTTATTTATCTTAGCGTATTTATTTTATCTTACCTTATGTATTTAACTAATTTGTGTTTTAGATTTAGTCAAAACGTCATATTAATGTGAAATGCTTTGATTGGCATTTTGTTACTTAAAAAGCGATATATTAAGAAACGGAATTATAAATAAATTGATAGGAAGCTATCAGAGATGTGAATGTGCAACGGGACAAATCAATACATCTAAAATATCATCGCTTTGAGATAGCTAGAGTAGAGCAATGTGTCCACCATAACAGTCTTTATATACCCCCCTTGTGTGCTATGCACAAGATTTCTCTCTGACTGTACGTATGCGTTCCTATCTCATACTACTCTCGTTGTCTCTCCTTCTCTCTCTCTCTCTCTCTCTCTCTCTCTCTCTCTCTCTCTCTCTCTCTCTCTCTCTCTCTCTCTCTCTCTGTGTCACCTGTTGTTTCCCTCCCCCTCTCCCCGTCTCTGTACGTCTGTCTCCCTCTCTCATTTATCACATTCCTCCTCTCCCACCTTGCTGCCTTGTCTTTTGATCTATCTATAAATCACGAGAGTTGACATTGCTCTGCCAGAATCTGGAAAACAGTTTCCACAGACAGACTCTCTCACACAGTGATGATGTAAGCAACTGTTGGCGCCCAGACGTGGTTGACTGAGGAGACATCCAAGATTTCACGAAAGTGTCAGTTAACTCATTGACACATGTGTGTGATCACGAGTTTGCGAAGAACTGAGAATATATAATTTGTTTGCACAAATTAACAATTCTATTCTCGCACATGGAATTTCTTTTTACTAAAATGCAACATGGCAAACGTTGGAATGTTAGTATTACACTAAAAGCAATACCACAACAATAGCATAGGTTATAATTCTATCACTAATATTGTGCTTTACTACCGATGATAATTTCATTTAAGGTGCTATAATATTTCTTGAGTCTTGACCTACATAATACGATGCGCCCACGACAGGCGATCCTGCATATTAGTAATATACATGAAACTAGCAAAAACGCAGGGTTCTGGGTATTCACTGAGTTCGTGGAGAAACGGTGTAAAACATGAGGACGTGTGTGAGATGCCAAATGTGTAAATCAATCAGCAAGTATGATATTGATGGACCTCAGGGAAAAAGAACTACAAACGAGTTCGGAAAGAATTAATTTAATTACAGTATTGATTACAAATATTTGATAACTAAAAAGGTCTGCTTGAACCAACCGGTTTGTACCTAATCCACGATAACTGCACGGCACTTAATCCCTACTTAATTGCGACGGTCCAGTAAGTCTATCAACAATGACCACTCAGATAGTGCTCACTAGCTGCACAGAAAGACGCCGATTCCCATAACTGATTTTTATGTTGCTAGTTAAAATAATTATGTAGTCACGCTCAATGACTATTATCATAACAATAATACAAGTTTTATACTGATCACGGTTAGGTTCAAAAACGTATTTGTATTCGAAGACAGAAATTTGGTAATTCAATGTAATTGATATGTGGTCTGTATTTGAAAAATATTTGCACATACAATCAAATACACATAACAATTACCAATAAAAGGCAAAGCATTGCCTGACATAAACTAGCTCAGGAGTCAAGACAGGATGTTGTTCACACCTGGTGGACAGTGGGCAGGCAGCACTGAGAAAATTGGCCTACAGTGAAGCTGGTCAAACACTAGCATCAATGAATGAATGGGAATCCAGTGGAGCTTATATATTATAGCCATAAAGGCAGGCATTCACAGGGAAGGTGCTTCAAAGAATCCTGCTGTCACCTGCTGTGTAAACATCCTGGCTTAAGACAGAGGAACCCAGGCTTCTTCCAGTGCCGGGAAGAGCTACCCACTAGTTGGTACAGTTGTACAGATAAGGACAGTCTAGTAAAACTGCCTGCTAATTAGTCTACAACAGTCAATCAAGTCAAAGACAAAAATCCACCCACTATGATACACTTGAACTATAATATACAATGGGTGTTACTGTACTAAATACTACCTTAAAGGAAAAGGACTTAAGGTTAACTATTAGTGCTGACATGAAGGTATCAGAGCAGTGTGGAATTGCAGCAGCGAAGGGAAAACAAATTATTGGATTAATTAGGCGAAATACAAAGAAAAAGAACTAATAAGTACAAAGAAAAAGAACTAATAATACCGCTGTATAAAACAATAGTTAGGCCTCACTTAGAATATTGTATACAAGCATGGAGGCCATATCGCAAGAAGGATATTGATATGCTAGAAAGAGTACAAAGGAGAGCAACCAAAATGATACAAAAACTCAGGAATATTAGTTATGAAATGCGTCTAAAAGAATGTGGTTTAACAACACTAGAAACCAGAAGATTGAGAGGAGATCAGATTGAGGTGTTTAAAATATTGAATGGATATGAAAATATTGACAGAAATATTTTTTTCATTCACAGTCAAGGAAGAGAGAAGGACTAGAGGACATGGAGTTACATTAGCAAAGAAGCAGTGTAGACTAGATATTAGAAAATTTTCATTTTCACAAAGAACAGTAAACGAATGGAACAGATTATCAGCTGATTGTGTAGGTGCTAGTAGTGTTAATATATTTAAAAATAAAATCGACATATACCTAAGACGGGCGGGGTATACTTAGATAGATAGGTTGGACTCTCGATAAGCCAAATGGCTTCCTAGTCCACCTGCCATCTAGAGTTGAATCTCTAGGTGGCAATCTTGTTAAATCTTGTTAAATCTATAATGGAAACACAGGCCACGTGTTTGAATAATATTTGAATCAAATTTCAAAAAATGCAATGTCATTTAATCGTATTGGAATCAAAAATGGCAGTGCATTTGAAATGGAAATTTGTAATTGTATTGAAATATGGAAAAACAATGTATTTGTATTTGATTTGGCCGAGTTGTATTTGTAGTTGATCCCAACATGTGCATTTGAACCCGACCCTGAATACTTTACCTTATTTCCAAATATAACTTCGAAACCCACACCGCTTGAAATGGTCCAACAGCAATTATGTCGCTCGACTCGCCTTAATTAATACCACTTCACGAACAATGCAATGAGGACTGTCACCTGCGTTATCTGAGCCCATTGTTTATAGAAGCGTTGTACTCTACTGATTAGCAGAATCAAAACACCAACGAGCTGAGAGCGATGGCCCGTTGTACCTGCTTTGTTTACCTGTTGCGTGTCAAGTCGGGGACAAGTTCATAGTTGCCACTTCGCAGGACACGGGTTGACCTAGTTATCTGTCATTCATGCAGTGCTGACCACTTCAACTGGACATCAAATCAAACATGTCCGCAATCCCATAATGTAACTTAATTAACCAATAAACCGTCCGGTCATAGCGAGGATTTCTCGGGTACTGTCATTGGTGTTAGGCGACACTGTTAATAACATAGACTAGCTATTAAACAAGACGGAGGACTGTTACGGTCAAATGGTTAGAGTAACCCAGGTGTGATAAATAGTAAGAACACTTACGAATCAGGTGTCCAAATCCAGGTATATGTGATATCAAACAATATCGTTCCACCTGCAACGTCGAGACTCTCTGCATGCACTTGTAATGGCTTCGGTGTGGGTCGTTTCAAAAATGCGCCGCTAGACGTTGCTGCCTTGTTGGTCGAGCGATGACCTACTTACCTGTTTGCTACCCAAGCGTGATACGACCACCGAATATGACATACTGCGCATGCGTACCAGCTGTTGTGACGTCTGAGTAATATCACGCCGTGGATCAAAAGAGTGAACTAATAATAGGCATAGACATGCAAACATGGTTTAAGTATGATATTTGGACAGTCGTTGGTGTCTCTGGGAGCTCGATCTCACAGGGTACTCATGGTGTAATCAGCATTGTTATTCGTTGTTTAAACGGCATTTTGTTGAGTGATATATTTGTCAGATTCGCTGGGTTAACTGGCTGTTTTAATATGTTCTGTATCTTAATATTATAAGGCGTTTACTAAAAACACACGTTATGCAGTCCGAATTGTGCGCTTGGGAATATGTTACTGTCATTCACTCGTGGCCATTTTCTGAACTCGCGTCACGTGCGGGTTAAACGATTCGGTTCACTGACCAGAACCGTCAAGTGCGGGTTAAGCGATGCGGTTCACTGACCAGGACAAGTAAAACGTAATCAACAACTGCATTCAACTGTATTGCGTACGTTATTACTTTATTTACTTAGTATGCAATTATATCAATAGGTACTTAGTTATCCGTTGGGCGGCAGCACCACGGGCAATATCGTCGCAGGTGAGTTCCTACGTGGAAATACCGGAATGATATATTTTATGTGTGAGGTTATTCTTATCTTAGTACGGTGAGCGCATGCGTTAGGTGTAGTTGATCTTTTTATTCCCGTTGCACGATATATTAGATTTTTGCACATTATAGCTGTTGTCAATATCCAATCTTAACGGACGAGCAAACATACTAAAATCACTAAATATAATTAAAAAAATCAAGTGCGACTAATTCATGCAAGAAATGTAAAACAATTTAATTACACTCTAGGAAACACAACAATACAGGAAACGGATAGTCACTCATGCATAACCAAAGACCTAAACTGGAATAAACATATACATCAGATTACTGTCTCTGCAAACCGCAATCTAGCATTCATCAGACGCAATCTCAACTCATGCCCCATAAACACCAAAACAATTGCTTCACAACCCTAGTCCGACCACTTCTAGAATATTCATCATCAGTATGGGAGACCCATACCCAGACCCTTACCAACCAAATCGAAATGGTCCAAAGACGCGCAGCCTGTTTTTGTCTTAACGACTATACATCTAGAGAAGCGAACTGTGTGTCAGAAATGCTAAAACAGTTACACTTACAACAAATAATAACCAGACGAACAAACAAACGCCTCACCATGCTCCACAAAGCCATCTATGGACACCTATCCTTGCCTGTCAATAACCTCCTCCAGCCCGTACGACGCCTATCAAAGCATTTAAACAATAACACATTCAACACTATCCACGCCAGTAAGAACTGCTATAATTTTTCATATTTCCCTCGAACAATAAGATATTGGAATTTCCTATCAGACGTTTGACTCGACCAGGACTGTTGGTCAGTACACCAACAAGACAAGACAAGACAAGACGGGATTTATTATCATACCTCCCTTTCAAGACATCCGATATGTGTACACGAATGGATAAACTTCCAAAGCGAAAAATACAATATTTATTTAAAAGAAACCACACGAATAACCATGCATATCAAGATTATGAATTTAGCTGGAATTATTACTATAGAAATCGTAATATTAAAACCTTAACGAGGCTCATTGACACAATGTTTAATAACATTATCTTACTTTTGTTATCCGGTGTGAAAAGCATTGCACTATGCCGGTATTGAATGTATAACTGCTACTTTGAAAATGAGTCTAGGGATAGGCCCTACTTCGCATAGCCCTAGACTCATTTCTCAAAGTAGCAGTAGTACAGACTGGTTACACGAAGTAGGGCCTACCCCATTTGTATCTGACAGTGACATGGAAAATGGTCCACCCATACCTACTTCGTCTAGCCAGTCTGTCGTAAATCACAGCAGTCAACCCGCGACATTGTTGTCGACGACCCTCACATTAATTTAATTTATTCAGTAGGCGCATTCAATTGACACAAAGTCAAGCAACTCCACAGCCTATTTAGAAGCCGCGGCTTATGCAGGCCAGCGGCGTAACGAGCCAAGGGCCGCTGGGGAAAGAGTAAAAATGCCCCCCCCCCTGTGAGCTTGCTGATAACGTTTTCGGCGTATCTCTAGTGCTTTCGAAGGGTTGGCCCGGGTCAGTACACTAATTTGCCGACCATGGTATGCATATTATTGCATACCATCTTTGTGCACATTTAACTTTCGGCCCAACGCGTTAGGCATGAATGCGTATACAAATATTCACACATGCGCACACGCACACGCACACGCACACGCGCACGCGCACGCGCACGCGCACGCGCACGCGCACGCGCACGCGCACGCGCACGCGCACAGCACACGCACACGCACACGCACACGCGCACCGCACACGCACGCACGCACACGCACGCACGCACGCACGCACACACACACACACACACACACACACACACACACACACACACACACACACGTACATATAAACGCTTACTCATACATACACGTACACTCATAAAGGCACGAACGCATGCATGCACACATTTCAGCTAAGCGCTTATTATTCCGGAACACATTCACGTACATATCCATATTATACACATAGCTATGTACGCATATCAATCAGGAACAAAATGACGGCCCAGACACAGCTAGGGCTGTTGTATATGCAAATTAAGACATAACGTATTTTTCACTGGCTATTTCAGTATTTGCACATGTTCATAATTGCATTAACATGCCTTGTTTGTATTACTTCGAAAGACGGAGTATCCAAATAGAAACGTGATATGTGAATTACAGTTACGCATAATCCTCTAAGCGGCTCGACCAGCGTCTCAAGTCAACGGCTGTTGCTGTCGACAGCGATGACAAAGTCCAGAACTTGGCCCGATATTCTCTGATACTGGCTGCATACTCAGCCTTCTTAACCGTATCGCGGAATGACGTAGTCTGTCTGTTAATTGCTCGGGAAGAATTGTTTTAACTGAGCGTTACGTGCTTAGATACGTAACGTGGATACAAACGAGTCTAAGTTGACAGTTTAGCTGCATTTTGTTCACCCTTTTCACTGCTTGTTTTTTCAGAACGTTTTTGATAACATTTTTAAAGAAACAAAATGTATTTTAATTGTGCATGGTTAAGGAGATATTTAGAGATAATTCTTTATTCGTTAACCTTGAAGAGACACTGACATCGGGTGGGGCGAAGCAGCAATGGTACAGGAATATTAGGCACGATAAATAACTCATACATGAGTGCATGGAATGCATAGCTGTTTTGTAATAATTATGTTTAATGTGAGATGGGTGAGTTTGGTAGTACATGTATACCTTTAGCGTAATGGTGGTGACGTTTACATAGGCCTACCGGTATAGTGAAGTAGCAATTGTTATATTTTTGACAAGGCAACGGATGCATTGTTCTTTTGAAATATGCAGATTGTTACGTTGAATTAAAATATTACACACAACTGTTGTCCACTGTACACTGTCGTTTTCATAACGGTGATGATTGGTGTGATGATTATTACCACTCATTTGTATTAATATTCATGACTGCGATTAGGAGAATAATATGTTTTTCGTGATGATGGCGACGACGAATGTGACATTTATTTTGTTTAATGACGACGATTGAGTTAACGATGATGATTATGACGGTTATTGTTACACATATGGTCAACATTGTGATGATAATGTATATCGTCAAGCTTATCAAACTGATTGTAATTGTAGCAAATGTAAAGAGGTTGCCCTGGTGGCAGCTGTTATGTCGCCCGAATAGCTCATTCTGCTTAAAAGTCGTAGTCCGCATTATCAATTCCCAGTAGCACATTTCAGAGTAAATGCCGCCCCAATCAGCCGGCCTAGCGTCTCCCTAACTAGGCTAGATAACATCCTTAATGTGGCGGCGTTGGACAGGGGACGGGTTGGCGGGATCACGTAGTGACCGTACTGTTAGACCTCCGTATTACGGTCAGGTCATATGGGCAGTAAACGTGTGTATTTATACACCAGGATTGCTGGGCGAGAGCTAGAGTTTTATGCACCGGTTTATACAACCAAGTTTGCATTGTCGTTTGTTTTTATATATACACCAACCCGAATTCCAATAGTATGCTATGTGTGCCTTGCTGTCATGACGTATAGGCGTAATTTTAATATCACATTAGTTTTGGAATTAGTAGTATTATAACTCAACTTCACCGCTAGGTATAGAGCTGTTTGATGACAGAAGTCGAGAAGTGGTTTACACACAGTCGCATAGATGGCAGCACACGGTCTGCGTCGGCGACAGTTGCTACGTGATCGGAGGCAACGTCTGCCCGGCGCCCCGTTCTCGGGCAAGGTTAATTCGCGATATCTGCCACCGGCAGTTCGTTGAATACTACATGCAACGCCGTCTCACAGAGGCCACCGACAGTAGAGTGACGGGAAGGGAAGGGAGACAGGAGACATCGATAGACAGACGGGCACAACGACCGTCCGTCCTCCATACAACCAGACACAGAGGGGATGAGAGTGCAAGTCTAGCAGATAAGCGTCATATCTAAGTAAGTAGCCGGACGCAGGGACTCATAGGATAGAGTGGACTGTGAAACGTGCATTTGTTTAGCTTCACTGTGTGTTTCGTCGTCGTTTTTGTTTTTGTTGTTGGGCGCATCATCGTCCCTCATGCAATGTTGCAGAGGCGCGTATTGACATGTGCGCCATGTTTACCGCGACGTCATCGTAAGCAAGAGTCAATCAACGACAACCCCAGAATGTCACTTTGTTTGTAAAACTGTTATCATCGTCGGCAATTCGGAAGTACACAACTAAACTAATAAATAATGCACAATTAATCGAGAACCCTTATATCTTATACAAATTATATGCCAGTCCTTGCAAAATGTGTATATCACGGCCTGTAAAAATATTGCTATAGATCACGTATATTTACGTGTTTATAGAGTTTGTATCATTAGGTTTAAAATAACGAACTATGACGAATTGAACTTACCTGAATGGGCATGCACAGAAAAGCATACATAGGGCTTACTGTAACCCATAGTTTACACTGGACTAATACATTATAACTTACGGGGACAGGATGTGACGTAAAATGCTGCACAACGTGATTTCACAATTTTCTATGCGCGAACTAACTCGAGCACTATGCCAAATATGCAAATTGTGGGTTTATTCATGCGCGGCTACCGGGGAATCTGTGTACATTTACACGTGTACATTTAGCCTATAATAGATGCTGACATGACGGGCTTGAAGACCTGTCCTCGTTCAGTCGAGATCACCAGCATAAGGTCGATTCCTTTTTTTACAGTGATAAGTAATCTAATAAAACGTCGGCCTGCGACCAGAGACAGAGAGGCGTGGTGGTAATTAGGACGCATGTTTCCAGCCAGATTAAGTCAAACTTGACGTCGTGAATGTGTCTGTGACCGCGTCGTGTCTGCCTTGTGTCGCTATCAGGGCCCGCAGCTTGTAATCCGACACCCAGAATTGTATACCACTTGGTAGGTCCACTTGAACGTCGGAACTCGTTGCTATAGCAACACGGGACATAAAGCTGGTGTCGCTGATTTGACGCTGGCATGTGTCCTAATCACGTAGCAGAACGACTGACTTGACGAATTATTCGGCGATGTTCGATGGACATCGTTGACACGATTTCTCTCCCTTATACAAAAATTCAATTAAACTACCCACCCCATCCCTAGATATTGGGGCTAATCCTATCTTCAGCCTCTATAAAAATGACTACAATTTGCCACCTCTTTGCTAAATAATTAGGGGCTCAGTTCCCCAAAAAGCTTACAGATAGGTAACGTGTTAAGCAGCTCTTTGATAAGTGTTGAATACCATTGGAAATTTACTGTGTTTTATTATTATATTATCTTGAGGTAATATTAACGCTGTCGTACTGAAATCTAGGCTGCCGTTTGCCGAGTGAATATCCTGCACGCAAAAATAGCTGCACGAATCGTTGCCTAAACGCAAGGCAACTGAACTATTGATGTATCAGACTAATCAAGTATGCCGTGGCCACTGATACGACCTCACGTATCTGGCCGGCTATGAGAACTCCCCACTAATGATGTTCTTAATATGATTTGTTTTCGTTTCACAGACGCCAGTCGATGTCGACTTCAGTGGCTTTGACTCTGCGGCTTCTGCTGCTAACTGCAGGTAATGTAGCCAATGTACTTGTCTGGTATTACGCATAAGGTAGTGTGATCACTTACACAAGATAATGAAAACGATAACACATTATTACTCTATCGTGATATGGTAAAATGGAGTATTCTGTATTTGTTGCCAGTGTCCGCCCATCCAGATGGTGGACCCGCCAAGAGTTGCGCAAACTTGTTTCCGGAACACAGCAGCGCGCAGCCGCAGACGACGCCTTCCCCGTATGTCATCACGCTGAATGAAAGCTCCTATTCGCCCTCTCAAGTTATTTCGGGTTAGCAACTATGTGTTTTAGTGTCCAATTTCGCGCAGATTAAAACAATTATTTAGACACAAGCACGAGGACGGTAGTGTCTAAACCAGCGGTATTAATAACAACATGTTTCTTCGCTGTTATATTTCAATGTCACCATTTGTTATTAAATTTATATGTTTTGTTGTTGACATCGAGATCTCACATACGCAATTAATTGAGTGTACTACTGTTGTCATTTTGCCTGCTGCTGTCGTTGTATTCAACGACACCATGATGATCGTGGCATTTGTTTTTGACAAAATCAACTTCTACATTCAAATGAATATCGTATCGTCACCATAACAAAAACGTCTTTGTTACGACATTATTATATGTCACATCTTCGGCATATTTATAAGCGGTTTTGTCGACACATGTCCCGTTGATTATGTCATCAAACATATGTTCTTATGGAGTTGTTCTCCTCTTGTCACCCCTGTCGTCAGCAGTCAGATTGGCCATGGCTACCGTCGTCTTTTTCTTCGTATTTTCTATCCTCACCTTTCTCTAACTGCGTTCTCTATCAACAATCTCCAACGCCTATTTTTACTGTTTTTCTCCGTTCGCCTCTCTCTCTCTCCATATCTCTCTTACCGCAGTTCTCCGATCGCATTCTCGGTCTTCCTCGCGTCCTGTTTCCCTTCACTTTCAGGGCATCTGATCTCTTTTCTTATATAACCATCTAATGATATACTATGCATGTCTTAATTTTGCTTCCTTCCCATATCGTACGACTCGATTCTATATCGGCCCCATACTTACTCTAGGCACGCCGCTTTGGTCAATTTCTCCAAAATATTTACACGAGCGTTGGGTCAGTGCGACCTCAACTGCCGTGTTATTGATGTTTCAGTGACGCTGACCTCTACCACTGGTCGGCATCCGTTCGTGGGGTACCAGCTGCGGGCTTCCCGACTACGGTGTGACCAGGAGGAGGCAGTGGGCGCCTTTCTCCCGTCGACAGACCCCTATGCTCCGTATAGACTTCAGCACTGGTACCCAAGCCACGGACAAAATGTAAGCACGTTTTTCTCTTTCTCTTTCCTTCAAATACTGGACGGGGCTCTTTGCAGGGTGTTTAAAGTCAAACGATAATGTGTGAGTCCACTACAGGTTACACATTTACCCCCTGTGTGGGATGTTTTACTTCCCCTGGCATAGACATCGGATAGCACTTCGTCCCTTGTCATGCCACATTGGCCAAATGCATGTTTTATGGAATGATCTGGCAATTGTGTCCTTCTTTGTTAGGCGAGGGTGCCGGGTTCTCTGTCCAGAATTGGCCGAGGAGTAATTTGTTAATGGAAGTCTGCTGTGTAGAATTTAGGGAGATTTAACATCAAAGGGTAGTGCGGTTAACACTGATCGCATCAGCATTATTGCCAATAAATTTTAGTTTTGAAAGTAGATGTTTTCGTTTACAATTTGGACGTGTTGCGGTCGGACTGTTTCAAGTAGCGGACATTGTTCCAAGCTTATTAATTAACTGAACACACATTGACAAGCATTGACACTCAGAGTGGATGTTGTTGTCATCAGAACGTAACACTAAATGGATTATTGTTTCGCACTGTAAATCGCCGAAAAGTTTACATACTTAGATATATATAACTATATATATATATATATATATATATATATATATATATATATATATATATATATATATATATATATATATATAATATATATATAACTATATATATATATATATATATATATATATATATATATATATATATATATATATATATCAACACCACATTTAGAATATATTTATGATATAATATCTTTAAACCTGTGTGCATTGTCACGTCCTGGCAATGTGCACAGTTAGTTATTGGAACAGTAAGTGCTGCGGTATCGGCAGAAATAACAGTACGTATAATAAATCACAGTAAATGCATAACCTGCGATAGTGGCTGCGTTGTTATTAAATACTAGCAACGCGCAATTATATCAATTTACACTGCGTCGTTTAACGTTTACCCTGGCAATTCGAGGCACAAGTTGACACCATATTGTTTTCCTAACATCATAAATTATGGAAAAATTATCTAAAACATAACACCTTGAAACCGTAAGTAATTTAAAATGCTACTCATCGCAACTGTTTCGGTATCTCGAAACATCCACGTTCGTAGCACAATAAAAACGATGTAAAATCAATTTAATTTATCGAACGCAGTGGCGCTTAGCCATGAGCATCTAACTTTCAATCAAGAGAACACATATTCAAATTCTACGCTCTTTTCCCAATCGATACATGTGTATATTTTGGCACAATTGTCTTCTCGCACGAATTGAAAAGTGGTCGAATTCTTCCCAGAAAAGACGAAATGGTATTCGACTGAACCGGTCTGCCAGGGAGCGCAGTGTATGACGCATTGAGCAGTCGTAAGAACCGGCCACTGCGAAACATAATTTTATCTTTATGAAACTTCGAATTACCTAAACATGTGAACGTTTCATGTTTTGATATGATGAAACCATCACATGCCATCACAACTACTCACATTAACGCGATTGTAGCGGAATACCGTTTAATGTGTCGCCTTACACTGCAACATGAACTGTGATCGAAAATTAAACAAACAAACGAAACTGTAACTAACCGCACTCCCACCGTGAAAACAATTTCGCGTAACGTCACTTAGCGATGTCGTGAGACCTAACGTGTTTACCACAAGAGACTCGTCAATGATGTTCCTGTTATCCACACAGAACTGCGTGACGCACTTTGACACAGAGATCAAGCTGCAGGAGCGAATACTGTGGAGAGCTCCGAGTACCTCAGTCGGCGACGTCGTCTTCAGGTCAGACAATCCGACGTGATCATTGCAGCTCGCACTATACACGGAAATGCAGTATCTGTTTATTGAAATCCGTATTTTTAACTAGCAGTTATGCATAAATCCGTATTCCGTACGGAACAGGAATATATAGGAAATTGTGTTCAGTCGAAAGCCACGTACATCTAAATCAATTCGTATATATCCGTATACACCAATATCGAACTGTCTGATACGTAGACACTGTAAAACATTAAAAACCGCAAATCCGTAAAGTTGCGAATAAAATCCGGAGACCTTCGTAGCATGCTGTTGAAAATTCGCAAGTTCCGCTTTTTATTCCATATAGATTTGTAAAAATGCGCAAGAATCCGACAAAAGTATATATATATATATATATATATATATATATATATATATATATATATATATATATAATATATATATATATATATATATACATACATACATACATACATACATACATACATACATACATACATACATACATACATACATACATACATACAGACAGACAGACAGACAGACAGACAGACAGACAGACAGACAGACAGACAGACACATAGACAGACAGACAGACATACAGACAGACATACCTACATACATACATACATACATACATACAGACCAGACAGACAGACAGACAGACAGACGAGACATACATACATACATACATACATACATACATACATACATACATACATACATACATACATACATACATACATACATACATACATACATACATACATACATACATACATACATACATACATACATACATACATACATACATACATACATACATACATACATACATACATACATACATACATACATACATACATACATGCATGCACAGAAACTATTACACATTTTCACGGAACAAAGGATGCACCGAATGTCAACGGTTTAGTCAATAACTTCCTTACTTAGACATTTCTCACACGATGACGTGCACACGAGGGAGGGAGTATAGTACTGTTCCTCGTCGCTCGTCAAAGTGTTGTAATTAAAGGTACTTCACACATTGTTACAGAGGAAGCGTTGTGAAGAGTTACGATGAGTTTTGGATGAACATTCAGTCTCCAGTCCTTACAGCCGATGTTCCAGCGGCCGAAACGACCTTCCTCTCAGAGGTGAGGTGTTTAGTGGGAGTTTATAACGATTTCTATTGGTCAATTCATAACTCAAACATTGCAATAGGATGTCGTTAGGTGTGCAGGTGTAATCGGTTTTAGAATCACTTTAAACATAAGAGATTCGTCCCTGTAAGTTAATCGACGGTCAAAGTGTCCTTTAATTGCTAATTGATTTCTATTGGGAGTACGTCTCAAATAGAGGATATCATATATATATATATATATATATATATATATATATATATATATATATATATATATATATATATATATATAATATATATATATAATAAATCCCATATCAACACAAATTAAGCTTCAGTGATATTTAATATGCCTAGCGATTCCGCATTGTTATACCTCTGTCTAAAAAAAATATTTAGGTATCAATGAAGACACAATTGGTGATCAGTGACTTTTAATCCGCCAGATATCGGAAACGATGGACGCAATCAAGTTAGACGAGGACTGCGAGAAGACGAAAGGCTGCTTCCTCTACCCGGCTGGCTGTAAGAGTTCCGCCGAGTGCAGTTACGTCGTCACCTACAGCCACCTGCCGAGCAGCAGCGCTCTCAGGTTCGAGATGATGGGCAAGGCAGAGGGATATCTGTCCGTGGCGTTCTCGCGGGATAACAAGATGGTAAGACCTTCGTGCAAGTACCTCAGAGCAAAGCTGCTTTTGTCTAAAGATTGCCACTTGTCATTGCCACGAAGTTCCTGCTGAAGTAATATAGAATCAACGCACTGATGCCTTCACTCAAACAAGGAACACTATGGCTGTATAATGATGATGATGATGGCTGATGATAATACGATGATGATGATGAAGCAGAGTACGTAACTACAACCCATCTTTGAATGAGTGAGACACACAGCCAGCCAGAGGGAGTGATTGAGTGATTGAGTGATTGAGTGATTGAGTGATTGAGTGATTGAGTGATTGAGTGATTGAGTGATTCAGTGATTCAGTGATTCAGTGATTCAGTGATTCAGTGATTCAGTGATTGAGTGATTGAGTCATTGAGTCATTGAGTCATTGAGTCATTGAGTCATTGAGTCATTGAGTCATTGGGAGAGTGAGTGCGTGAGTGAGTGAGTATGTGAGTGAGTATGTGAGTGAGTATGTGAGTGAGTATGTGAATGATGAGTGAGTGAGTGAGTGAGTGAGTGATGAGTGAATGAGTGAGTGAGTGAGTGAAGGGATAAGTGGATGAGTTTGAGCAAGTGATTCAAGAAATCCGGAAGTATGTGTGTGTGTGTGTGTGTGTGTGTGTGTGTGTGTGTGTGTGTGTGTGTGTGTGTGTGTGTGTGTGCGTGCGTGCGTGTGTGTGTGTGTGTGTTGAGGGTGTGTGCGCGTGCGTGCGTGCGTGGTGTGTGTGTGTGTGGTGTGTGTGTGTGTGTGCGTGCGTGTGTGTGTGTGTGGTGTGTATGTGTGTGCGTGCGTGCGTGCGTGCGTGCGCGTGCGTGCGTGCGTGCGTGCGTGCGTGCGTGCGTGCGTGCGTGCGTGCGTGCGTGGTGCATTGTCCTGCCAGTCGTCAATTGTGTTTATTCTCTGCGTGTCAAGGGAGATGACGAGACGATCACCTGCGTAGCTAAGGACAACACCACCGCCATTCAGCGCGGCTACAATGAGGGATTAGTCAACGAAAGACACCGCATTGTAAGTCTCGCGTCGGAGGAAACAACAATATAAAACTAATGTAATAATGGTACATGCCACTAGGCGATGCGGATACTGTTGCAATGAACGAAACCAGTCTGTTAATGCGATAAAACTGTGGTTTTATCAACGTTTTACTTCTCCAAGTCAACGAATGGAACATTAGCAGAAGTCTGTACCGACAGAACGTGAATAATCGGGCGAACACCCGTGCATAGAACTATCGCGTTGGCTAAAATAAACAAGCATGTCTATCAACTATCTACATGGAACACATTCCACTGAACATGCACAACATTCACTATTGAAATAACAATACATTATTTGATGTTCGTGTAATATGGCCGTTTGGCCCCCTGGATCACTTCCCAGACGAACATCTCGGACGTTCACGTGAAGCGCCAGGACGGAATCATCTCTTGCTCCTTCGTAAGGCCGCTTTCAATGTCACTCCAACATCTCGACCCAGCCTCACGCACACAGCACACACGAACGTTCGATCTGTCCGACAACTACTATATATTCTTGGCGTGGGGAGACGTATTTCAAGGTGACGCTCACGATATCCGTTTATCTGTAAATCGTGCTACTCTATGACCTGATATAACTGATACAGTTCATCCTATTCTATGCAGGCATCCAACATGGTTTTGTTTCGTTAATACTATAATCTAATCGCGTTGTGTACATCGAGTTTTATTGCTAGTCTTTTGATACGAAATAAAGTGTATTCTTCAGTTATTCGTGTTGTTTGTGCAATGCGTAACGTCGACACGCACTGTTTGTGCAACCTACTAAAGTTCATACTCCCCAAGAACTGATATAGTAAGCATGTTCCTGGCTTTCTTCTGGTTTTCTTGCGTTGCTGTTACATGGACATTGTTCGACCCTGTTGATGCAGGCACAGACACACCGATGAAGCATGTCGAACTGCCACTTGTGTCGCTACAAGCCATCAACTTCACACAATTCAGGATGATCGGCGTCAGCTCAGTCCCACTCATGATTCAAATCCACGGTGTGTTTTTCCCTGGTCGCGATATGTGTAAATGTCTTTAATGGCTACCAGTAGGTGTTGTTTAATGATTAGTACTTATCACAGTTATAGGTTTCTGTGCAAAGTAATCTGCAAACAGCACACTAAGACTTTCGCCGAAATCACGGTGGTGGTGGTGGTGGTGGTGGTGGTGGTGGTGGTGGTGGTGGTGGTGGTGGTGGTGGTGGTGGTGGTGGTGGTGGTGGTGGTGGTGGTGGTGGTGATGGTGGTGGTGGTGGTGGTGGTGGTGGTGGTGGTGGTGGTGGTGGTGGTGGTGGTGGGTGGTTGGTGGTGGTGGTGGTGGTGGTGGTGGTGGTGGCGGTGGCGGCGGTGGCGGTGACGGTGACGGTGACGGTGATGACAATTATGGTGGTGGTGGTGGTGACAATGGCGATGATAGTGATGATGATGCAAAGTAAATAACGACACCTTCGTTTGTAACGTAAAAATAGGCCATTGACAAAAAAACGACAAAAAGCGTACCCATATAGGTACAGGACACTAAATGTCACTTCTTTGTGTTGCAGGAATGTTCGCCATCTTGGCCTGGATGACGCTGGCGGGGTTCTCAATGGTCGTTGCTCGCCACTTCCGGTCTGATTTGAGGAAGCCCTTTCTCGGGATCCCGCTTTGGTTCCAGGTACGTCCATTGACCAACGAACGACGTCAGGCTACAACTGCGAAATCTCTTATAGATAATCCATCTCATAATTGTATACTATTTTAATTGTTTCACTGGCATTAATTATCAACTGTGTGCGCCTGTTTTCGAGTAAATGTTCGCAGTGCACATGCACCCTAAATTTATACGTAATACTGACACAATAACGATAACCCACTAGTTGGTTGAGAGATATTTCGTTGAAATAATAATCATCCGAGGAAAAAAACAAGAGATCAAGCATGTTTCAGTAAACTCTGGATATGATAAATCTGTAACGCAATTTAATCAACATTTGCTATGTCAAATTGATAAAACAAAGGCAATATAATTACATCTTCCAACAGGTATGCATAGTCGGCAAGATATTTGCAATCAGCGATGTCGATAGTATTTACACGTCATCTACTGTTGGTTGCTCTGGTACAACGAAACAATGGACCTTCATCTTCCTTCACATATCCCGTAGTCTTAGTGGACCGTTGGGGCGCCACAGATGACCTGGCAACCAGCTCCCTCCATTCCTCTCGCCTCTCAGTCTTCCTCATGGCGGCGCCCAGTGTCATGCCCGTCCATTCTGGGAATGGACAACGTATGCAATAATATAATCACTCTTGTTTGAACCACGCAAACTTCACCCAGGGACGCGCCAATTTTGCGGCGAGTGTTATATCAGTACATCATGGTCTGACAATGGATGTATAATGGCACACCTTAATCGTGGTATTTTATTGAAAAAGGTTTTCTGCAATACGCCAATCATGTTGAGTTGACGGGTCTGTCATGGTAAAACAATGAATGCTTTAATATTGTTATGCTTTAATTATTTTATTATTTTAATTATTACACATCTTTACTATTTTATTTATTTATCACATATTTATAGTATTTTATTTATTTGTTTATTATTATTATTATATTTTATACAAGGTATAGTTGTGTGCTTATTTATGTTGGTATTTTAAGGGATCATGATTGTCTTGATTAGCCTATGCTAGCTTATCAAAATAGTATTGTATTAGCGTTTTGTTTTGTTTTTTATTATATTTTTAAACTCAATTAGGGGCAATCATTGTAAAGTGCCCCAGAACAAGGGATGGGGCGCTATATAAGAAATAAATTATTATTAGTAGTAGTAGTGGTAGCAGCAGTAGTAGTATCTGTCTTGTTCCAGTTGCACAGATATGTGATGTTCGTTGTGGCTGGTCTCACTACAGCTGCCATCGTCACCATCTTCGTCAGCGTCGGCAGATGGTCTGAGGTAAGCGGCGATGACTATTTGCTACCCCTCCACGTTCAAATGCCCTTGGTGGTTGTTCCGATGTACAAACATTTTAAAGTTTAGGGTTAAGTTAGATAATATGCCATTAGATTCAGTTAGATTGAATGTACGTTTGACAAGATTACATGCGTTTACATGCATCTGCACGTGGATGGGTAGCAAATAGCCACCTCCGAGGTAATCACAGTGATTTACCGTAGTATGTAAGAGGTGACCGCGTAGGTTCACAAAGACCAAAACACGATAGATCAGCACGGATGGGTTATGGTTTTATTTCCGGTTTGAAATTAAATCAATATAGCGGTGCCATTTGTTTCACGGAACGAATAGACTTCTTACAGTCTCTCAACTACATGTGTATGTATCAAATTGGGGAAGTGTGATATGATGCGTAAAGCGTTACAAACGACGTCACACCAGATCAAATATGTCAAATCTTAGTCCATGTAACGATTCGCTCTTGGTGGCCTTGAAGTGAAATGCAATGCGTTTTCGATGTTTACAAGGTTATGAAACAATTCCGAAATTGTAGGACATGCTCCCCAGCTAGTAATGTGTGCAGTGACACACAAACACAAACACACACACACACACACACACACACACACACACACACACACACACACACACACACACACACACACACACACACACACACACACACACACACACACACACACACACACACACACACACACACACACACACACACACACACACACACACACACACACACACACACACACACACACACACACACACACACACACACACACACACACATCATGATAAATTAATAGCTATGCTCATTTTATCACATTGCTCGCACATACCTTAAATGACGAAACAAAATTGACGACCAGCAACGAAACATGATAGTCAGACCTAAAACATTTGAGTTTGATAGGTTAATTGTGTTTATGTTACCTGTTGTAATCCATTGTTGTGGTTAGTAGAGTTATTTGCATCCTCTGAGCTCATTCGTCAGCTCTATTGTGGGCTATTCTCGGTTTTTGTCTTATCTTGTTGGTAATTGTTACATGAAATCCAAGAAAAGACCTGTACTTCGCCGACTATTGCACCGGGGATGTGCTGAACACCACAAAGTGCTCCGACACATAACTTAGCGAGTAATCGAATAGTTTTCTTTTTCTTAAATGTAACAATTCGTTGTATTTGCACGGGTTGCATTCATACAGCGTAAATAC
>JAODUO010001360.1:45000-60000 GCA_025642075.2 Ridgeia piscesae | reverse complement strand
TCTTTGTCTCTTTGTCTCTTTGTCTCTTTGTCTCTTTCTCTTTTCTCTCTTCTCTCTTTCTTCTTTCTTTTTCTCTCTTTCTCTCTTTCTCTTTCTCTCTTTCTCTTTTCTCTCTTTCTCTCTTTGTCTCTTTGTCTCTTTGTCTCTTTGTCTCTTTGTCTCTTTGTCTCTTTGTCTCTTTGTCTCTTTGTCTCTTTGTCTCTTTGTCTCTTTCTCTCTTTCTCTCTTTCTCTCTTTCTCTCTTTCTCTCTTTCTCTCTTTCTCTCTTTCTCACTCACTAACTCACTCACTCACTCACCCACTCACTCACTCTAACCTCACTCACTCACTCACTCACTCACTCACTCACTCACTCACTCACTCACTCACTCACTTCACTCACTCACTCACTCACTCACCCACTTACTCACTCACTCACTCACTCACTCACTCACTTCACTCACTCACTCAATCAATCACTCATTCCCCCTCTCTCTCTCTCGGTTTCTCATTGAGTATGTGTATTCTACATTGTTTTTTTAGTTGTCATACACAGTCATTGTCCTCTCTGTCTCCCGTTCTTTCACCGCTACAAACACGTGACCGTTGCTGTGTTTCAGCGGTGACAGTTGTCCTCGGTGTCAACTCCTCCATGTTCATGCCGGCTCTGCGCCAAAGACTTACCCTGGTCGTGGCTGTGTGGATCGCTGTTCTCGCCTGTTGGGAATTCTTCCTTGAACTCGTCCGTTGGTATGGTTGGTGTGAGTATCCTAAACAGAAATAGTACCTGTGTCAGTACGTCAAAATATAACTGCTCTTAGTATCTCGACCAAAACTAATGTAAGTATATCAGCTAGTTATTTGCAAACAATCAGAGAAGGAGCGATGTTTCTGTCACATTCTGCTGCGTCATCTATCAACGCGGGATAACTGATGCAATTCCGACAAAGGTAGTGGACACACGCTATACGTCGTGGCTTACGCCTCGGGTCGACGTGCTGGTGGCACAGACAGTCTGTAGGTGGAACAGGAGCTCGTTGTGTTACTGCATATACCACGTAGACACAAACTCCTAGCGTAAGAATCACTGGAGAAATAACGAGTAAACATATCACTTAGTTGTTTCCAGATATGTTGTGTGTAGGTCTCTGACGCACGCACGCACGCACGCACGCACGCACGCAAGCGTAAGAACGAGCACACAGGCTCACGTGCACACACAAACCCTCATATATAAAAAACAACACTATTACACACACGCACACACACACGCACGCACGCACGCACGCACGCACACACGCACAACCACACACACACACAAACACAAACACAAACACAAACACACACACACACACACACACACTCACAAAACACACACACACACACACACACACACACACAAACACAAACACAAACACAACACACACACACACACACACACACACACACACACACACACACACAACACACACACACACACACACACACACACACACACACACACACACACGGGCACAGCGATAGGTGGTAGATAACAAACACAGTTCTTGCAATATTACATACTTGTACCTCCTGAGGTTTAATACTATTTCAAATCCTGCATGTTCCAGGTGTGCCCCCAAAAGACACGAATGGGACTGAGGCCGGCGACATGAAGGTGGAAGACCCAAAGAGCAAGAAGGACTCCTTCCCGAGGAAGAACTTCCTTCTGATCCTCTACTGCGTCAGCAACGTCATCCTCCTTCTCCTCACCCTCGCCTTCCTCTATGCCGCATGATGACGTCATGTCCGCCACAACACGTCGGGGCCGGTATTTCGCGGTCGATACTTCACGGTGACATCACCGTATCATCACTGCGTTGATGTTAATCAGATCGTAGTCGCAATACATCCGATGATAATACCCATATTTTGATAGTGGTGTAATTAACGAATAACAGATATTGGCTATTTTGTACTCCAGTGTTACAGTGCGGTCCATATGAGAACACTTGCTGTCACACAAATGTACATACTAGGTACATACATGTACAAACAGTGCACACACAGGAACACACTCACAAACACGCACAAACACACACACACACACACACACAATATATATATATATATATACATACACACATACACGCACGCACGCACGCACGCACGACACACACACACACACACACACACACACACACAACAACACACACACAAAAACACACACAAACACACACACGCACGCACAACACACACACACACACACACACACACACACAACACACAAACACACACAAACACACACACACACACAACAACACACACACACACACACACACACACACACACACACACACACACACAAACACACACACACACACACACACACACAAACACACACACACACACACACACACACACACACACACACACACACACACACACACACACACACACACAAACACACCAGCAATGAACTGCCATCGCATACACATTGTGCAATCAACTAATATGCGTCGCAATATTGAGTAACCGATTACGCATTATGCATTATGTAATATGCTCGACCATGGTAGCCTCTCAATGTTGCTTAACCGATTAAGTGTATGCATGACGTAATGTGCTCTAGCGTGTTAAAGAACGTCATAAAACAGTATCACGTTCGCTATTAACCGATGCTATTTTTTTCAAATATATCCAACATATTTGTCTGCAGCTAAATATCCCAAACACAACCTTTTTTATAAATAAAATGCTCTTAGGAAACACATTGTGTCGGGTTATTTTTTATACACAAACTAAAGGTGATTTGAAATAATATCAACATATATCGATATTATTCGGGGAAAAACAGCCTTTGCATATCTAATAAACACAACTATTAATATGTATGTATTATCACTAACACACTGACGCCTGAAGATTAACATCAAGAAAACCGAGGTGCTGTACCAATCCAACTCTACAAGAACCCGAGAGGAGGATATCATGGTTGATGGTAACAAGCTGAACACTGTTCTGGAATTCACCTACCTCGGAAGCTCTATATCAAGTAATGGATGCACTGATGGTGAAATACAGAGGAGGATAGCCAAGGCTAGTGCATCTTTCGGCCGACTACGACAGTGACTCTGGAACAACCACCATGTGTCCATGCGGGTTAAAGGCAAGATATACCGTGCAATCGTGCGGTCCACCCTCCTATATGGAGCTGAGTCCTGGACAGTGTACAGACGACAGGTGAAAAAGCTGCATGCCTTCATGATGCGACACCTGCGTTCGATCATGAAGATAACCTGGATGGAAATACTTGAACGGACAGGGCTGCCATCTATGGAGATCTTCTGATCAGAAAGAATCTCCGGTGGACTTGATACCTCATGAGGATGTCACCAGACAGGCTACCAAAGCAGGTTCTCTACTCTCAACTGGACACAGAAAGAGAGGGCGCCCTCGTCTGCGGTTCAAGGATACCATCAAGAGACACCTGAAGCTGAGAGACATAAAGACCGACTCATGGGCATCACTCTCACAGCAGAGAGATAAATGGAGAGCATTAGTCAAGTGATGGAAGCAGTCTTTGTCGTATCGCGACCGACAGCATCATGATGATGATGATGATGATGATGATGATGATGATGATGGTGATGGTGATGGTGATGGTGATGGTGATGGGATGACGATGACGATGACGATGACGATGACGATGACGATGACGATGACGATGACGATGACGATGACGATGACGATGACGATGACGATGACGATGACGATGATGATGATCACTAACATGTCTGATGTTACGAACAATTAATTAATTTACATGCATGTCTGACGTGTGCTTTTTATTGGCACCAATGAGTCTATTAAGATGTACCTCACAATGTAATTGTCAACACGCCCAATTTGTTTCGTGTCTTAGCCCGTTATGTCTGTCATCGGCAACTGTTTGACAGCGCAAGGTGCCAATTTATAACATAATACGTGTTGTCTTAAAAAGTAGTACGAGCATGCTTCTGATATTGATTGGCTAGTATATGTTGTAGATTATGTTCACTGGTGTTACACTTGCGAAAATATATATGGAAACATAATGATATTATTATGTTTTCATATTTACACACCTACATCATCAATTCATATTCTAGATCCAGATTATCTATTTTATTTGAATGTGATTCAACTGACGATACACTACTACCATGGCAGTCAAAGTACCTTTAGGATTCGAAGTTTCAAACAATGTAAAATTCCAAAAAGAAAACATATTACGTTTCAATAATTAACTTTTTACATGTTGAGACACCATTGAACTAAACATTTATAATACTGTTACGATCTCGGGAGCAGTTGTGTAGAACCATATTAGCTAAACCGCGGCAAACGTATTCTAATTTATAATAATAAATATTTTAATAATAAAATATGTTGAAGTGTACAACCCTCAAAATTTAGAATAATAAACTGCAGCGCTATATAGAATCGGCGCATTGCAGTTTACCGGCCCTGCCGCAATTAGGCTTGACAATGGCTCGTTGCGGTTCCCCCGATCGATCGCCATCAGCAGTACCGCGGCTGACCTAATTCTCCAGCGGTAGTCCGTGATCCACGCACCTCTCGCTAGCTCAGCCAATCACGTTTAATGTAAGGTCCGGTTGTGGGACTATAATATGCTTTCGCACCTGAAATACGTCTCGGTTGTCTGAGCACGGCCTAGTGTTGCCGGCCGGAAGTGGCGGACGCTCATACGGCGACTGGTTTGTGTTATTGACGTGGATGGTTTGTAACTGTAACGTGGAACGGCCATGGATTGCTGAGAAGACATAGCGTAACTGTTGCAGGTATCTCGACAACAAGATGGACTTGACATGTCTAGAATCTGGATGTCTACGAGTGTGTCAAACGTGATGTAATTTGACGTATCAAAGAACACACCCGGAAAGACTGGTTGATGTGATCAGATATAAGTATCTGCTGTTGTCAACACTGCCATCGTTCAGATCATCGGTCAGATGGTAAGACCATGACGTTCTTGCTAAATGTGAGGTGGGCTTTTGGTGTAGGCATACAGCAGCTTCCGTGATTAATAATTAGTTATGCGGTATTGTGCCATTGGAGCAGCGCATCTCAGCTAGCGGGGGCGCTCGACTTGCTTTCTTAGGATTCATCATTGTGGCTATAATTAAATACAGAGTGCGCCATTGGAGCACGCGTGCTGTATAGTAGGCCTACGGGCGCGTTGGATTGACACGATTTGGCATTACGTTGTGTGTGTGTGTGTGTGTGTGTGTGTGTGTGTGTGTGTGTGTGTGTGTGTGTGTGTGTGTGTGTGTGTGTGTGTGTGTGTGTAGTGTGTGTGTGTGTGTGTGTGTGTGTGTGTGTGTGTGTGTGTGTAGTGTGTTGTGTGTAGTGTTTGTGTGTGTAGTGTTTGTGTGTGTAGTGTTTGCGTCTGGGTGGTTTTCATTCCAGTAGGGTGGTGTGTACGTACGTTCGTTTGTGTGTGAATGAGTGTGGCATGGGTCTGTGTGCGGTGTTTCCATGTGGGTGGGTTTAATTCCGTAGGGTGGTGTGTCGCGCTCTTTTTGGGAATACGCATGGGCTGTGTGCCGAGTTTCCATTGGGGGGGAACCGTTTTTGCTTGTATGGAACTGGGGATAATTTCCCTGCATGTTTTTTTTTTTTTTTAAATCGCGCTATAAACTTTAGTAGTGCTACTGTGGCAAAACCCCTCCACATACAGCCCGTCGACACCAAGAGATATTACCAACCCTCGATATCGTTAACACAAATTCAAACATTACACTGAAATTTGTTTGATATTTGTGTGACGTCACAGCAATCCCAGCCAGAACACGCAAAGGAGCAGCGTAGATTATATATTAGAAAGTTTAAATTTTCAGTAAATTAACAGTGCATGAATTGAAAAGATTGTCAATAGCGGATGCTATTAGAGTTTAATTTTATGTTTAACATTTAAATTGACGATGTTTACCTCAGAATACACTGAGATAGATCGGTTGAACTCATAAGCCAAGGGGCTTCCTTGTCCACCTGTCATCTCGAGGTGGTTATCTAGGTGGGAATCTTGCTAAATTAAATCCACACGCGCTGCGGTCGAGACTGTCAATGCCCGTTGCGTCGTAGGCACAAGGCACGCCGGCCGCCAAGGACGATGTGGTGCCCGTGCAGTGTCAGACGGAGGGGGCCCGCGCTGTGTGGGGAAGCAAGCTCGAGTTCCTTCTCTCAGCCGTCGGCTACGCCGTCGGTCTCGGCAACGTCTGGAGGTTCCCTTACCTGTGCTACCAGAACGGCGGAGGTGAGTCGCGACCTGTCTGGTATTCGCGAAGATGTTCATCAGATTGGAATGATACTATATTAAAACAAGATATCTTATATCACAACTAATACGTTTCGACTCACATCGATGGTGGTCGAAAACAACGATGTGAGTCGACCTTTTCAGTTGTGAAATAAGAAATATTGTTTTAATTTAGGACACGCGTTCTGAATGATAGAGATACATATTAAACATCAAACTTTGGAATGTACTGTGTGACTTTTGTTTAATAATAGTCATTAGTGAAAATGTCGATGTTATGAACTACAAAACTGCAGACAAGAAAACCACGTCATGCATATTAATACTAAAACAAGTAACGATTTATTTAAATAATATTTACACTGTAAAACACTTTAAGAAATACCGAGGATTGGATACTGCGCTATGTAAAAACTTAACTTTTTCCATTACACGTAAGATTTCCCAAACTTTAACTAGGGCCAGTACCAGCAGTAACGTTACTTGATGTATAGAGCTTTGTTCCGTAATACAATTTGAACGTTGTAAAGTTCAATTTTCAAGTTGTCAAAAATCTTGTTTGCTGCATTGAACAGGAGCTTTCCTTGTACCATACGTCCTGATGTTGACGATGGTTGGACTGCCCCTCTTCTATCTCGAGTTAGCCTTTGGTCAGTACGCGTCACTTGGACCTATCACGATATGGAAGGCTAGCCCGCTCTTCAAAGGTATGCAGACACATTATTTGTTACTTGCTTGAATGTACACTTATCCTCGGCGTGTTTTTTCGGTTCCCCTTCAGGCAAACATTCGTGATCAAATCCACATTAAAATTATATTACAGCTAAGCAGCCGATACGTTTATTATGTCGTTGTTTTTTTATGTATCGTAAATAAAATGAGTTACCGTTAAACGTGGTTGACAGTGTCGCCGAATGAAGTGTCCAGAAATGCAGCACTATTTTGTTAGCAAAACAAACTTGGTAAACCTTCTGAATTGTGCGTGTGTGCGTGCGTGTGTGAATAATTCGGTAGGATGTCGTAGTCGAACACGCAACAACGTTGTGTCTGTCTAATCGGTAATTTTAACACAACCAACGTTGCTGTTTTAGTGCATGTGTGTTGCAGGTGTTGGCTACTCCATGGACGTGCTGACACTCATCGTGGCCATTTATTGCAACTTGATCATGGTGCATGTGTGTTGCAGGTGTTGGCTACTCCATGGTCGTGCTGACACTCATCGTGGCCATGTATTGCAACTTGATCACGGTGCATGTGTGTTGCAGGTGTTGGCTACTCCATGGTCGTGCTGACACTCATCGTGGCCATGTATTGCAACGTCACGGTGCATGTGTGTTGCAGGTGTTGGCTACTCCATGGTTGTGCTGACACTCATCGTGGCCATATATTACAACGTCATCACGGTGCATGTGTGTTGCAGGTGTTGGCTACTCCATGGTCGTGCTGACACTCATCGTGGCCATATATTACAACGTCATCACGGTGCATGTGTGTTGCAGGTGTTGGCTACTCCATGGACGTGCTGACACTCATCGTGGCCATATATTACAACGTCATCATGGTGCATGTGTGTTGCAGGTGTTGGCTACTCCATGGACGTGCTGACACTCATCGTGGCCATATATTACAACGTCATCACGGTGCATGTGTGTTGCAGGTGTTGGCTACTCCATGGTCGTGCTGACACTCATCGTGGCCATATATTACAACGTCATCACGGTGCATGTGTGTTGCAGGTGTTGGCTACTCCATGGTCGTGCTGACACTCATCGTGGCCATATATTACAACGTCATCACGGTGCATGTGTGTTGCAGGTGTTGGCTACTCCATGGTCGTGCTGACACTCATCGTGGCCATATATTACAACGTCATCACGGTGCATGTGTGTTGCAGGTGTTGGCTACTCCATGGTCGTGCTGACACTCATCGTGGCCATATATTACAACTTGATCATGGTGCATGTGTGTTGCAGGTGTTGGCTACTCCATGGTTGTGCTGACACTCATCGTGGCCATATATTACAACGTCATCACGGTGCATGTGTGGCAGGTGTTGGCTACTCCATGGACGTGCTGACACTCATCGTGGCCATATATTACAACGTTATCATGGTGCATGTATGTTGCAGGTGTTGGCTACTCTATGGTCGTACTGACTCTCATCGTGTCCGTCTATTACAACGTCATCATGGCGTTCACTGTTCGCTATCTATTCGCGTCGTTCACGTCGACGCTACCGTGGGCCACGTGCAGCCCGTCGTGGCCAAATTGCGTTGATAACAGATTCGGTTCGTATGACGACTTGCTAAATTACATTTCGTATAGTTTATTGTAGCTTCTTCACAGGCTGCATTAAATATATCTTTTATCACGACTTATGTACTGGGAAGCAGTAGCTCGTGTCTAGATTATCATGGTTCTATGGAATAGGGTATATATATATAATATTATACACATATTATATATTCAATGCCGTTGGGAGTGATGAGTCGTTTATGGAAATAACTTAGCTGATGGTCAATACAGTTAACGTTGAGCTGTACTATTGACATGTCAAACAACATTTAACGATGCACTCTTATGTGTGGTGAGACACAGTTGTCAACAACAAGCGAGTAGAGCCGTAATAAAACACACATATTTTACAGTGGCGTACAGATTACTTTGTTCTGAACATTTGGGTAATAGTTTATGAGTAGCTGAACAACTTTATATAAAATGCAATACATGCCTACGAATTCCTTCGCGTCGGATTCGATTTAAATAATGCACTGCAAATAAACATAACATATTAGAGAGCATGTATTATCAGTGCACACATATGAACACGTAAGCGCATGTGTAGTCACGTAGGCACACACTCACACGTTTAACAATGTTTTGCTTGCAGACAACACGCACAACCAAAGCGCGTTTGATAATTCCGTTAACGAGACGTCGCTTATAATAGGACCAGCACAATCATACTGGGAGTAAGTAGATTTGTGTCGTATTTATAATTCACCAATGGCGTTCTAATTATTCCACGTAATAGTGTATTGACGTAACTAGACCTGGTAGCACATGTAAGTCAACACAAGCAAGCCGTGCTCAAAATAGAGGCTTACATGGATATTTGAAAATCGGTCAGACGGGGAGAAAGAGAGATGTTAGATTGTTGTTTCAAAACATGGTAGACATGATTGGTAGAGCACCTGGCCGCCTGTCGATTCCACCTGCGGCAGTTTTAAAACGTACTCGAGAAGTCAATATAATTTGTCGGTTGCGTCAACTCTATGTCTATGTCCGAAAAAGTGAAAAATCGCACACATGGACAAGGTACAATATTTGTCGAGGAAACACTCGTCCGGTGTTCTCAATCCCCAAAACGGGGAAGGTATGGCTCTTCGTCCCCAATATTAACTTCATTACGACGTCCGAGTAATTGGATTTCTAACAAAATATACGATATTGGTTGTGTTGGTTTCCTTACTAAAACTAGGCAATACGAATACAATCCTACTGGAAACAATTATCTGTTGTACAATTTCCATATAACAAAGCATTTCAGTTGAAATATTTCACTCGGAAGGGCAGCCATATGGAATCATTTATCGTCTCTCTCTTTACAGGAGGGAAGTTCTCGGCGTGCGCAATGGCACGACTATAGAGAACCTGGGCCCCATCCAGTGGAAACTGTGTCTCAGTCTGATTCTGGCTTGGATAATTGTTTTCTTGTGTATCGCAAAAGGCATCAAGTCGTCAGGAAAGGTCAGTGTGACAAAGCAGGGTCATGAATATTGAGGTCTGTTTTATTGGGGTGATGTTACAAGGTGGGGTACCAAACCATCAGGAATTACACGTGTTGGTGTGTTCATTACTGTATGTATATAAATATGTATATATCACACACAAAACAATACATTGAAAACTTGAAACCTTACATCAGGTATGCAGCAGTTTATGTCCCAGACGTCTGAACTTATATAAAACTAACGAATATATGCGTGACGACTGATATCTATACAGCCTGTATATATATAACAGTACCACTCGCTAAATGAAAACGTCCCAAACTCGGCATCTCTTATCGTCCAACAAAATGTCGCCATGAACTCATGGCCTGTTACTAATCTTCATCAAATCCTCGTTAACGACCTCACGAGGTTACACTTTGCCTTCATTCTAGTCGCGTAAACGCAAACATACTTCATCGTGTAACCTCAAACATTTGGTCGGGGTCCCCATTCTACAATGACACATATGCCCGGACGCTGTGCCAGAGGTCCAGGTAGTATGTATGCCGCCTGGTACGATTCCACCTACCAAACATCGTCCCGAAACATGCGCACGTTTGTTTTGTATTCTAAGTATTGTTTTGAATCCCTCTCGTTAGTCTCTCGTGTATTGTTTTGAATCACTCTCGTTGGTCTCTCGTGTATTGTTTTGAATCCCTCTCGTTAGTCTCTCGTGTATTGTTTTGAATCCCTCTCGTTAGTCTCTCGTGTATTGTTTTGAATCACTCTCGTTGGTCTCTCGTGTATTGTTTAGAATCACTCTCGTTGGTCTCTCGTGTATTGTTTTGAATCACTCTCGTTGGTCTGTCATGTATTGTTTTGAATCACTCTCGTTAGTCTCTCGTGTATTGTTTAGAATCACTCTCGTTAGTCTCTCGTGTATTGTTTTGAATCACTCTCGTTGGTCTCTCGTGTATTGTTTAGAATCACTCTCGTTGGTCTCTCGTGTATTGTTTTGAATCACTCTCGTTGGTCTCTCGTGTATTGTTTTGAATCACTCTCGTTGGTCTCTCGTGTATTGTTTTGAATCACTCTCGTTGGTCTCTCGTGTATTGTTTTGAATCACTCTCGTTGGTCTCTCGTGTATTGTTTTGAATCACTCTCGTTGGTCTCTCGTGTATTGTTTTGAATCACTCTCGTGTATTGTTTTGAATCACTCTCGTTGGTCTCTCGTGTATTGTTTTGAATCACTCTCGTTGGTCTCTCGTGTATTGTTTTGAATCACTCTCGTTGGTCTCTCGTGTATTGTTTTGAATCACTCTCGTTGGTCTCTCGTGTATTGTTTTGAATCACTCTCGTTGGTCTCTCGTGTATTGTTTTGAATCACTCTCGTTGGTCTCTCGTGTATTGTTTTGAATCACTCTCGTTGGTCTCTCGTGTATTGTTTTGAATCACTCTCGTTGGTCTCTCGTGTATTGTTTTGAATCACTCTCGTTGGTCTCTCGTGTATTGTTTTGAATCACTCTCGTTGGTCTCTCGTGTATTGTTTTGAATCACTCTCGTTGGTCTCTCGTGTATTGTTTTGAATCACTCTCGTTGGTTTCTCGTGTATTGTTTTGAATCACTCTCGTTGGTCTCTCGTGTATTGTTTTGAATCACTCTCGTTGGTCTCTCGTGTATTGTTTTGAATCACTCTCGTTGGTCTCTCGTGTATTGTTTTGAATCACTCTCGTTAGTCTCTCGTGTATTGTTTTGAATCACTCTCGTTGGTCTCTCGTGTATTGTTTTGAATCACTCTCGTTGGTCTCTCGTGTATTGTTTTGAATCACTCTCGTTGGTTCTCGTGTATTGTTTTGAATCACTCTCGTTGGTCTCTCGTGTATTGTTTTGAATCACTCTCGTTGGTCTCTCGTGTATTGTTTCGAATCACTCTCGTTGGTCTCTCGTGTATTGTTTTGAATCACTCTCGTTGGTCTCACGTGTATTGTTTTGAATCACTCTCGTTGGTCACTCGTTGGTTTCTCGTGTATTGTTTTGAATCACTCTCGTTGTTCTCTCTTGTACTGTTTTGAATCATTCTCGCTGGTCTCTCGTGTATTGTTTTGAATCATTCTCGTTGGTCTCTCGTGTAATGTTTTGAATCACTCTCGTTGGTCTATCTTGTATAGTTTTGAATCATTCTCGCTGGTCTCTCGTGTATTGTTTTGAATCACTCTCGTTGGTCTGTCGTGTAGTGTTTTGAATCACTCTTGTTGGTCTATCTTGTATTGTTTTGAATCATTCTCGCTGGTCTATCTTGTATTGTTTTGAATCATTCTTGTTGGTCTATCTTGTATTGTTTTGAATCACTCTCGTTGGTCTATCTTGTATTGTTTTGAATCACTCTCGTTGGTCTATCTTGTATTGTTTTGAATCATTCTCGCTGGTCTCTCGTGTATTGTTTTGAATCATTCTTGTTGGTCTATCTTGTATTGTTTTGAATCACTCTCGTTGGTTTATCTTGTATTGTTTTGAATCACTCTCGTTGGTCTATCTTGTATTGTTTTGAATCACTCTTGTTGGTCTATCTTGTATTGTTTTGAATCATTCTCGCTGGTCTCTCGTGTATTGTTTTGAATCATTCTTGTTGGTCTATCTTGTATTGTTTTGAATCACTCTCGTTGGTCTATCTTGTATTGTTTTGAATCACTCTCGTTGGTCTATCTTGTATTGTTTTGAATCATTCTCGCTGGTCTCTCATGTATTGTTTTGAATCACTCTCGTTGGTCTATCTTGTATTGTTTTGAATCACTCTCGCTGGTCTATCTTGTATTGTTTTGAATCATTCTCGCTGGTCTCTCGTGTATTGTTTTGAATCATTCTCGTTGGTCTATCTTGTATTGTTTTGAATCACTCTCGTTGGTCTATCTTGTATTGTTTTGAATCATTCTCGCTGGTCTATCTTGTATTGTTTTGAATCACTCTCGTTGGTCTCTTATGCCAGGTGTATACAGCAAATAATACACCAACGAAATTTTTATTAATATTATTACGTGTATTTGTTCCCTCAGAACATATAAATGCATCAATGAAAAAAAGGGCACAAAGATGCCAACCCTGTTATAGAGGTACCTTTTTAAATGACGGCGGAATTTGACTGTATTTTGAACAAGAAGGAAGCATATTCGAAAGAGTAGGAACAGCTAGAGATAAGCCTCCTGGCCGAATGTTAGTAATTACTCTTGAGACACAAAGTAAATCAGAACGAAATATCTCGTCGTGTGCAGGTCGTGTACTTCACGGCAACCTTCCCCTACGTGATGCTCTTCATCCTGTTCGTGCGTGGCGTCACTCTGCCCGGGGCCGGAAATGGGATCGCCTACTACCTCAAACCAGACTTCCATCGCATGGCACACGTCACGGTGAGTACACACTACACTACACACTATACAGAGTCGAGGGGCGGATCTAGGAAGTTTAGTTTGGGGGCAAGTTATAATACATGTACAAGACTATTTATGTGCATTTAGTGTATATATATAATCCCATATATATATATATATATATATATATATATATATATATATATATATATATTTTTTTTAAAATATTTGACAAGCCGCAGACCGTTTTACACTTTTCTCACTGAAGACCACTTGATGCTTTACTCCCTAGATCTTACACTAATCCCTGGCAGACCTGCATAATCGAACACCATATCGGCTTCATTGGGAGCATGAAGCCACGCTGCAATTAAATCTAAGTATACAAACATCCACCACTGTCTATAGCCAAGTACTCATTCATACAGCTGAGTGAACTCTAACAATGTAGAATGAGCCAAACTTGCCCAAGTTTGACACGGCACCAGAGGATTCAAACCCGGGTGATCTTAGTTAAGGCTGCTCAGTAAACTCCAGTTACGTCCCCTTGAAACTCTATGATGAACACAAATTGAAGCTCGCCTTAAACTTCAAATAGCATTCCACTGAAGAAAAAAAACGTATCGACGATCTTCAAAAGTCTCCCGTTGCACCCACTCCAAACCGCATTGACGTTTTCCGAAATTGCACCCTTCCTGAGCAAGTGCAAGTTAAAAGAGCATATTTAGTCAGTCTCGTGGACACAGACAGTGGCAGAGAGGAGACACAACCCTCGGTGTCTTACAATATAACATGTTGTAATAGCATTGTGAAGTGGGTAACTGAATCTTGCCCTCTTTGAACCTTAATCCACGCCACGTATTACGCACAATTGACGAGTACTATTTCCCTATATTCACACGTATTTAGTATGCATTCTTGAAAGAACACAAACATAGCTTACATCTCTTTCTGTTTGAGACCGTTTCTATTAGAAACATTTAAGACATGCGTTTACTGAACGAATGGTTCAAAATCCAAGTATAATGAAATTCTAACATCACGCGCGTTGACCACTCCTGTGTCCAACTGCACCGGACTGTGGCAAATAAAGCCAAACATTTATTTACATTTTATGGCAACCGATGTTTGTTCAGCTGTAAATAATATAACTAATTCAGTGGTGGTAGCGTGCAATACAATACGTGAACGACCATTAACAGCGTCAAGTCGGAAGAGGTCACGACCTGTCCTAAAGTAGATAGTGGCCGGCCAGATCGATTAACAACCTGTATGTGGTCGTCGTGAATGTGATTGCCTGGATCCCATCTTGTTTAATATGATACGCTTTTACTCAGCAGTGGGATGTAACGAAGTACATTTAGTTCGTTACATTACTTAAATAGTTTATTTTGAAATCTACTTGTAACGAAATATATTTTGGGGGAATTACCTTTACTCATAACGAAGTACTTTTTTGTTTACTTTCTTACTTTTTACTTCTAAATTTTGCGTTACTATAGTCTACCATCAATTTTTTAATTTCCCTCTATCCCTGGTTGTGTAGTCGTTGTTTGCTTTGCGCTTGGGCCGACATCATGGCATCAATCGTGTTTCACGCTGATCTATTATATAACTGGCTCTTGGTTTCCGAGACGTCCCA
>JAODUO010001360.1:17500-40000 GCA_025642075.2 Ridgeia piscesae | reverse complement strand
AATGTGGTTTAATAAAGGGCCTACATAAAATTTAGAAAAGGCAGCGTGATAATAACATAACTAACCAATATATATGTATTAAAGCGACGCGTACACAACGTAACAAGTACGATATTGTTTAAATACTCGTATATCAACTTCCAGGGAGGTCTTTTGGTGATTCAACTGATAGACAAATACGTGACAGCCTTCCCTCTTCTGTTTCTCACTGCCATGGAAGCAATTCTGCTCAGTTGGGTTTACGGTAAGTCCAAACACCGTTGTCGGGCGTATTGTGGAGATTTTTAATGGAACACAGTCATCGTATTTCGTTGTGTGAACTTTCAGGTGCACGGTAACATGATATGCTATTTGACTTGTCCAAACTTCTCCATGTCTATTCATTGGTGTGTAACTGCTGTTGTAATGTTTTAACATCTCGTCGTTTGGCTGATATTAACTACCGTTCAGGTTTATTATCGCGTTTTATAACATTCATTCGTTATAGTACTATTGACTGTCGCTTTATATTATGGTAACCGCAGTAGTAAACATATTAGTTCCATAATCAGTACCGTATAGGAAATTTGTTTCACTAATTCATCCACCTTGTTATTCAGGTCACTTGTTTCAGGTGCAATGGTGATACGATTATAGGCCCTTTTGTAACCATGGAAAATGAACAGAAAGGGTGTATGTCATTTACATAGATCAGCTATTATTGGTTGTGTTTTGTATGTCAGTTATATAGGTCAGGTATTAATGGTTGTGTTCTGTATGTTAGTTTTATAGATCAGCTATTATTGGTTGTGTTCTGTATGTCATTTATATAGGTCAGCTATTATTGGTTGTGTTCTGTATGTCATTTATATAGGTCAGCTATTATTGGTTGTGTTCTGTATGTCATTTATATAGTTATAGGTCAACTATTATTGGTTGTGTTCTGTATGTCATTTATATAGATCAGCTATTATTGGTTGTGTTCTGTATGTCATTTATATAGGTCAGCTATTATTGGTTGTGTTCTGTATGTCATTTATATAGGTCAGCTATTATTGGTTGTGTTCTGTATGTCATTTATATAGATCAGCTATTATTGGTTGTGTTCTGTATGTCATTTATATAGATCAGCTATTATTGGTTGTGTTCTGTATGTCATTTATATAGATCAGCTATTATTGGTTGTGTTCTGTATGTCATTTATATAGGTCAGCTATTATTGGTTGTGTTCTGTATGTCATTTATATAGGTCAGCTATTATTGGTTGTGTTCTGTATGTCATTTATATAGATCAGCTATTATTGGTTGTGTTCTTTATGTCATTTATATAGATCAGCTATTATTGGTTGTGTTCTGTATGTCATTTATATAGGTCAGCTATTATTGGTTGTGTTCTGTATGTCATTTACATAGATCAGCTATTATTGGTTGTGTTCTGTATGTCATTTATATAGGTCAGCTATTATTGGTTGTGTTCTCTATGTCATTTATATAGGTCAACTATTATTGGTTGTGTTCTGTATGCCATTTATATAGGTCAGCTATTATTGGTTGTGTTCTCTATGTCATTTACATAGATCAGCTATTATTGGTTGTGTTCTGTATGTCATTTATATAGGTCAGCTATTATTGGTTGTGTTCTGTATGTCATTTATATAGATCAGCTATTATTGGTTGTGTTCTGTATGTCATTTATATAGGTCAGCTATTATTGGTTGTGTTCTTTATGTCATTTATATAGGTCAGCTATTATTGGTTGTGTTCTGTATGCCAGTTATATAGGTCAACTATTATTGGTAGTGTTCTTTTTCTTCCTTTATCAAAGCTATGAGGCGGAACCAGAGCTTTTTAGATAGAAGCTGGGTGCACTCCCCCGATGGTCACCAAAGGCGATCAATTCGCTCAATTTTGGACTTCTCGTCGTTTAATACGGTCACTGTTTTGGTTGTTTCTGATCCCATTCTTGAGGCAGCTGTGTGTTTGTAATGTGTAATAGCGTCAGCAATAGTGGTCCTCGATCTTTTTTCGCGTATTTTCTTTACCGTCTATTCTTTATAGTCCTAATTGTTTCCTGTATGTCACCTATATAGTCATTTTCTATTAATCCCGAGTTCTGTATGTCATTTATATAGTCACTATTATTGGTTGTGTTCTGTATGTCGTTTATATAGTCAGCTATTAAGGTTGTGTTCTGTATGTCATTTATATAGGTCAGCTATTATTGGCTGTGTTCTTTATGTCATTTACATAGATCAGCTATTATTGGTTGTGTTCTGTATGTCATTTATATAGATCAGCTATTATTGGTTGTGTTCTGTATGTCATTTATATAGATCAGCTATTACAGGTTGTGTTCTGTATGTCATTTATATAGGTCAGCTATTATTGGTTGTGTTCTGTATGTCATTTATATAGGTCAGCTATTATTGGTTGTGTTCTGTATGTCATTTATATAGATCAGCTATTATTGGTTGTGTTCTGTATGTCATTTATATAGGTCAGCTATTATTGGTTGTGTTCTGTATGTCATTTATATAGATCAGCTATTATTGGTTGTGTTCTGTATGTCATTTATATAGTCAGCTATTATTGGTTGTGTTCTGTATGTCATTTATATAGGTCAGCTATTATTGGTTGTGTTCTGTATGTCATTTATATAGATCAGCTATTATTGGTTGTGTTCTGTATGTCATTTATATAGATCAGCTATTATTGGTTGTGTTCTTTATGTCATTTATATAGGTCAGCTATTATTGGTTGTGTTCTGTATGTCATTTATATAGATCAGCTATTATTGGTTGTGTTCTGTATGTCATTTATATAGGTCAGCTATTATTGGTTGTGTTCTGTATGTCATTTATATAGGTCAGCTATTATTGGTTGTGTTCTGTATGTCATTTATATAGGTCAGCTATTATTGGTTGTGTTCTGTATGTCATTTATATAGGTCAGCTATTATTGGTTGTGTTCTGTATGTCGTTTATATATGTCAGCTATTACAGGTTGTGTTCTGTATGTCATTTATATAGATCAGCTATTATTGGCTGTGTTCTTTATGTCATTTATATAGGTCAGCTATTATTGGTTGTGTTCTTTATGTCATTTATATAGGTCAGCTATTATTGGTTGAGTTCTTTATGTCACTTATATAGGTCAGCTATTATTGGTTGTGTTCTGTATGCCAGTTATATAGGTCAACTATTATTGGTTGTGTTCTCTTTTTTCTTCCTTTACTCAAACATGAGGCGGAACCAGAGCTATTAGGTAGAAGTTGGGGCATTCCCCCGATGGCACCAAACGCGCACAGATCTCGCTCAATTTCGGACTTCTCGTCGTTTAATACGGTATATGTTTTAAGTTTTGATCCCATCCGTGTGAGGGCGCTGTGTGTTGAGAGTGATTAATAGCTGTGGCAGAACTAGTGGTCCTCGATCTTTTTTCTGCGTATTTTCTTTACCCGCCACTATTTCTGCTTCGTTGTTCCCACATTCCACCTCGTCCACACCTATGGTTCTCTTTTTCTTTCAATCCCCAAGAGTTCACTCGTCAAACTCTGTATCTACTCAGCATCCTGAAATCTATCGGTTTCGTTCTAGGCTATAAGCGCTTCGCCGACGATATTCAAACTATGATTGGGACGCGACCAAACTACTACTGGTTAGCCTGCTGGACGTTTCTCACGCCGGTTATACTCGGGGTACGTATACGTGTCAGTGGTAACCAGTCTTAATTACTACACCAATATAACGATGCGTCGTCGGTGGAAACCCTGCTTTCAGTACGCAGCAGCACCAACATTTTAACCATAGCATGACAAAGCGGATGCGTGTATTTTGTTGGTGCAAGCTGTTGAGAATAATATTATCATAAGGTGTTTGTCAGTAAGTTGCAATCTGTGATGTATTGCTTACAATACAACAATATTGGTAGCGTGATAGACCTATGTTAAAGGTGAATATATATATTAAGTTCTCACTCCGTAAAATGTTAACCAAAAGCCTGAATGGGGTCAAATACAATTATATACAAGGTAATACTGGCGAGTGTAAATTGCAGTGGATGTGAGTTTCAAAATAGTAATAAGATGATTCGGAGTAGCTTGAAATAATTCTGCTGCAGTTACCAGCTATAGGAAGAGAGTCGTTGTCGTGGTTCGACGCACTGAATTCTGGATACTACAGTGGAACCACATTACTCCGGTCACTTCGGTGATGGGTGAATACAATTCTGATTTTTCGACAATGCCATTGATCAACAGATCACGCCCTTGCATAGCATAATTGCCTTTCAAACTCCCGTCTCGTGAACACTGCTATCTGGATGATGAAGTGTCATCATTTTAGGGTCGATTAAGGTTTCAGCGTTGTGTTTGCAGGTCATTATCACATTCAGTAGTGTCCAGTATGACGGCATGCACTACAAGCACTACACATACCCACCAATGGCGGAGGCAGTTGCGTGGCTTCTCGTTGTCTTGTCTCTCGTGGCTATCCCTGGATGGATGATCGCCAAGTTCTGGCAGCACGTCGGCACCTGCCGGGTAGGTCTACGGCGGACTCCGCGTAACAGAATCGCTTCCGGACCAGAGCGACGTAATTCTGCATGGCGGTTGGTTTTCATAATATGGCAACCAACCGCCACACATACCATGCGGCTTACCGTTTTGTTGAATGCGCTGCCAGTTAGGTTAGTTATGCTTACACTGATTCCGTTGAGTGTGCTGTCCATTCACTGAAGTCAAAGTAACACGAGCGAAACATTACTTTAACGTGTATGTTGCCAGTTCTGTTATCTGCAATTACTTTACGCTGATTCCGTAGACGTTGCTGTACATTCTGCCGAAGTTAATGTAACATGACTGAAACAACTTTCTACGTTCGTTTTGATGTTTTGAAATTGTTAACAGCATGTTTGATAAGGACAAGACCAAGCTCAGTAAGTGTTATCTTATTATAACAATAAAGTGCGAAATGTTAATGTACACGTAGGACAACATGTCTAAATTTATACTAATGCTTATGTTAATTATTTAGATTGACTCGCAATAGGCCGTCAAACAGGAACGTTGTAATTCCAGTGCAACTGACAATTTTATCAACAGCACTTGGTCAAATCAAATTATTCAAAACTGCACAGGAATTCCTCAATAACAACACCACCACGATTCAATTACTCAGAGAGACCAATCAGCTGCACTGTAAGTTTCGAAAAGTGAAGTTAGCTGTATGTTCGGACGTTATCTTCCAGAACTTCTGCTGGTTGTTTCGGGGGCCTGTCGCCATGGCCGCCCTAAATCTTCGAAGTCTCGTCGAACCAACGTCAGACTGGGGCCCGGCCCTGGCGGAAAACCGATTACAACAGGAACACAGTGGCGCTCCCCTACCGGAAGATGACTCGGCAAACATATTACCCGAAAGGGAAGCGGAAACAATCGCAGGAGAAGTGACGTCATACGCAACGATGGGGGACTCGTACATATAACTTGATGACGAAACTGTACATATATTTTTTTCGTCTAATTGTACACTCATAATCAGCAATACTCAGCAAATTGTATCAACATTCCAGTGATGTAGACTCTCCTAAATGTTATGGTGGAAGCATGATTCTAGCACTGCGTTTGGGGCTCGACCCTACTCAGGCCAAATATCATTAAACAAAATCATATTTATATCAAAATCATAATTGGTGCAGTATAATGTGTGGTAATCCACATATGGATATGAACATTCATTCAATAATATGTAATATTTATTCTCAAAACATGCACTCACTAAGACGACTGAATTAACTAAAATGCCGATAATCTCCAAGAGAAGCACTCTGAGGAATGTGATTCCAATGTAAGCATTGAGAGCGTACGTAATGTGTTCGGGACGTGCAATATGTTCCCATACATCCCATGACAAGTGCACAGTATGTTGTACTGCTACGGCGTACACAGCCACACAATTACAGACCTTTCCAGTTGTTGGCCTACCAAGTTTGTGTGGTCACCATTCAGTTGCCGGTGAATGTAGAAACCAAAACATGCTAAAGACATCTTACAAGGTACATGCTCGCGTTGGTGAAAGTGCAGTTATCCAACGTAACATCAAGACATTTCTAGAGATACGTATGTACGTTACGTATTTTAAACTTCATTCGCCACAACTGTCGGTCAGTTACTACCGTTACTGGTGCAAGAAACGAACACACATTCTATTCTGTTTGTGCCAGCTTTATTTTATGGTTTAGCACATGTTAAACGGTTACTTCAATGCATGTACAAACACGTCAGCATTACAACCGAATACTTTACTTCAACGAGGAAGAGGCAGGAAAACGGCAGAACATACAATCCCGATGGAACTTGTGAACTGATACCACATACCGTCGGTACATGTGTGATTGGAAGTTGTGAATATGTACATATCAATGTTAATATCAATATCAGCTGCTATGTGTCATACAAAACAGGGCTTGCTATAAGACAGAGCGTAAAAGTAACAACTGTATTATGACGTCAGATGTGATATGACGTCAGATGTGACGTACGTCGCACAATTGTGAAACGGGATTTCGTACGTTTCTAAATGCCACAGATCATCTGTTGAGAATCTATAGTAATATCTGATTTTGGATAAAAAGTGATGCGCACTTTCAAATGTGTCATTTTTGAGAAACAATGACATTGGACCAACACTGTATTTGATTAGTTTGGTATACAAGTTTGAGGAAAATGAATTGAAAAGTATATAGGCCTGTACAAAATAAGAACCATCAGATGTCTCGCAACACGCATCTTAAAGCGACATACTATGTGTATGTTTACATGATATACATGCCTTTGCGTAAAAATTAACAGGCACATACTCAGGCTTGCTCATGACATACACAAATGAATCATTATCCATGTGTGTGTGTGTATCTTGTGTTGTTACAGTAAAATAGTAACGCGCACTGCCATAACAACGAGTAATAAACTGTTCAAATACTACAACTACTTTGTCCTGATATACAACATTACACGGTTATATATTGTAAGTGAACTACGTAGCACCATGGGTTATGCAGCTAGAGGTTTAGTACGAAAGTACAGATTGCTATTCGTGTGTACACTTTTAAATGCATTAACAAAATATTAGTAAAACACATGAATGCAACATATTGTTTTAGAATGTATACGGTTCTAAAATATATACTGCTACGTTAAATCAACAAAATGTACACTTCAAATATAAACACCCTATATGCCTTCGACATATCCCTCCATAAATACCTGGTACGCACTATTTTACACGGAAAATGCAAATACGCATCAGATCATATCTGGCAAGATATGACACTATTGAAATACCTGGGTAAAATACTGTAGATCTGTATGACATATTTCGTACAGTGGCTTTCGGAAGTTAAACTTTTAACTCAGATGTATGATCACCCACATCGCTATTATCTTGACTGCTATAAATCGAAAATGTGTAAAACATGAATGCCCCAGTCTTGTGTGATTTCGTGCACATTTCTATGCAAGGCAACAATAAAGCTACATTAAATTAATGTTGTATGAACTTAATAGCTAAACGTTAAAGCGCATACATTTGACAATAACACAGCTGCCACCTTAGTAGTAAATATAAACACAAATGGTCATCCAACCGTTGTCTTGTCGCTGTTGAGCAATAATAGAATTATAGAATAAAACAGTAAAGCGTTTCCAAATGGAGGTGTATGGTTACCTGCACCCTGAACGACCGTAATACGAGTCATTGTACATATGAATTTTAACTGAGTATTGCTCCATCTAATAAGTCCAAAAAGGAAACCCTAGTTTGGGTCTACACCACAACTTGCCCATACACTGTATGCATACGATTTTCGTGTGATCCAACATGGCTTTCAAATCTCAGCCGAAAACAGTCGGATTCAACTTGACGTGACTCGATTGCAGTGACCCAACATCCACCACGCTGCCTACTTCGGATAGTCGGAATAACATCAACGTGCATTAACAGTACAATGTGTAGCGGTTTCCTCTACGTGCTGATGATCAATGTACCACTCTTCCACAACGCTTAACGTTTTGTGGACTTTGCGAACTTAGATAATCACACAGGGCTACATGTTACACAAACATTAAATATGTACAAAGCTTTACCCTAAAATAGAGTGCGATTATCACATCGTGAGTATAATGGAATACAGCGCAGCTTAGACTTCTGTCTCGTCCTGTGCTGGTTCCAGTGTTTGAGCGACGTCTGTGTTGAGAACAATCACCCCGTACGGGGCACACTGCACGACGCCCAAGGCTGTACACAGCCACCCGTAGAAACCCTTTTCGTAGTCGGTCACCTTCTGCTGCCACCTGAGGAGAGACCACGACACTTGTACGACGCTGGCGTACGACCCCACGCCGAATGCCGTGGCGAATATGACGACGGGATAGGCGAGCACAAGGAGCGGACAGAACAGAGCCTTGTGCAGCGCCGTGCCTTCGACGTACAGATAACACAGCACGTTGTACCAGCAAACGGTGCCCATGTAGAGGCAGAAGGCGGTGGACGCGACCAGCGCGACGGGCATGAAGAGCAGTGTCATGAGGACGATGTGGGGCCCTTTGTGTCTGTCACACTGCCACCGCCCAGCCCCCCGCTCCAGCAGCCGATGCACGTCGTACCGGTTCAGTTTGCCCAGCTCCTTCTCGCCGAGCTCCACCTGCACCTTGATGTGAGAGCCGGGCCGACCGCCCTGCTTCACCGTGGCGCTCCTGACAATCACGTGGTTGTCCCTGTGCGTGTCGCCATGGTCGCGGTGCACTGCGGACATCGGCAGGTTGACGTACTGCTTGCCGTCGTTCGTGCTATGGCGACTGCCGCACGGAATGCTGTCGCTGTCGGACGACAGCGATGACGCAAGTCGCACACGTCTGTGGTCAAGCTGATCAACACTGGCGCCATTCACTGGAACGTCATCAATGGCACACGTGACACGCCCTGCTTCGTCGGCTTTTTCTGATATGTTAACGCCGTACTGACGACTCAAGGCCTGCAACGATGTGTCGGTGTCTGCTCCAGGGCGTACATCAGGTACGTCATCGGATGACGCTGTGAGTTTGTGAGTTGAACTACTCGGACATTTAAAAGCAGTACTGGCGGCATCACTGGTTGTCGAATGGAGCGATTGAGCGCGTTGATTCTCCAAGCTGATATCGGTAGCTTCGCTTGATGCAATCCGGAGCACATTAAATGCCTCACCAGGAAGCACAAAGCTGGGAGCATCATCACTGTAACGGGAATCGCTTTGGGTCAAATCGACGTCACCGGGCAAGGGTGCGGTGTTATCCACAGTGCACGTGTCACTTGTAGACTCAACAGACTGGCTGCTAACACACTGCGGTGTCGTGTCCGCAACACAGTGTTCGGCAGACGTGTTGAGTTTCTCTTCGAGGTAACCACCCGTGTCCACCGAGCAGGAACTTATGCCGCTGCTGGGTGAATCGCTGCGTTGTTCGTTCAAAGCACTTCTCGTTCTACTATCGTCATCCAATTGTTCATCCGGGACACAGTTGTCGATGGCGTCGGCTATGACCTTCTTTGAATTGAACGACGTTTCACTTCCGCGCGTAGCCATGCCAACTGGCGTATCGCAATCACTCGCGACACATGACGTTTCGACGACGTCCTGGTCCGGGTCGTCAGTCGTCGCTGATCCGTCCGGCTCAACGGAGACATCGCCCGGTTCGACGTCGTCGGTGTCGGCGTTCATGTTGCTCATCAACATCGCCATGAGGTCGCCCGTGATAAAGCTACTGGACGTCACGTAGCTCTGCCGTGTCGTGTCCGTCGACGTGACATCGACGGCGCTATCGGTCAGACAACCACTCGTGAGTTTGTGATTGGGAGGGTCGGGTACGTCGCTTACAAGACCCTTCGGCACCTCACAGCTCTCATTGTTCGGTATGCCGTCATCGCGCGAGTCGCCCGCACCGACGATCGACAGTTCGTGTTGGTCCCCTTCGAGTGACGCCGTTCCCCTTTCCACGTCTCCCACTCCCGCGGGGGACGTCTCCATCGCCATCTCCATCAAAGGCGGCGTGATGACGATTTAGCCGTGAGCAACACGCGGTCCTGTAACATACGGTGAATACTGTAAAATGTCATACATAACATTAGTTTCAACTTTCTTTTTACCAACCTTAGATTACACGCCTGCGGGTACTGACACAATCCCATTTAATATTTGCGTAGTAGTTTTGTCGACAAACACATCAGGATCACCAAAGTTGCAGAAATCAACAATAAGATATTAGTAAATAACCGATGTGAAGTAACATTCCATGTAAGAAACAATCGAAAATAGACAAGGTCCACTTCAATTGGTTGATTTATTAACAGATAATTTATCTTCACTCAATAACATATTTAGCTACACGCACACATTCACGCAAGGCAGGATTAGTTGCCATCCCAGCAGTTAGGAGAGAAAAGAGCTGATATGAGAAGAATGAACGAACCGAGGAGGTTGGCGTGAAGGAAAGTGGACAGAAAATGTGTACCGGTACCTCATTTATATAGGTCAACTATTTACTCAAACATTTTAAGACACTCTTTACAGTAATCATCACAGGAGAGTTAACGAACAGCTCGTGGCATTTATACCGAAAATGCTTTGTTGCTTCGCTGGATGATTTTACATTTATTGCGCATGCGCAGAAACGTAAATAGGAACGTTTTTTACGACCGAAAAAATGTAAGCGCGACAGCGTTTCACGAGTCAGTTCTATAGTTGCAGTACTGTTGCACTTAGGCTGCACCATGTATTTAGTAGGCGTAACTTTACGCTCGTTGAAATATTTACGTGATGCTCCCGACACGCCGACTCTCAACTTATTATTGTTAATGTTTACACTGGATATCCTATACATTCATTGTAGTTTGTCATTTGCTATACGAACGGCAAAGGCGCCAGCTAAAGTAAAAAAACAGGTGTCTACATACATCACAAATACAGGGATTCCCCACTGCGACCTAATTACGTCAAGTCTACGTCAATGTGTTAACGTGAATGCTAAATTGGTCTAACGAAACTGGGTGTAAGCTACACTGAATAGTCGCTGTTAGCTGCGATCAGTAGATCGCATAATTGCTTGTGAAGTTACACGGCTTTATGTAACTGGGCCCGGAGCTGGGGCACTCCCCAGATGGAACAAAACGCGCACATATCTCGCTCAATCTCGGACGTCTCGTCGTTTAGTACGGTATCCGTTTTAAGTTCTGATCCCATCCGTGTGAGGGCGCTGTGTGTTGAAGAGCCCCAGCTCGGATGTATTAGCTCTGGCAGAGCTCAGTAGTGGTCCTCGGGCTTTAGTCTGCGTATTTTCTTTACTGATGAGCAGTAGGTTGAAACGGGCCGGTCATGTGGAAAGAATGGGAGACGAAAAACTGGTACGTGGAAGGGAAAAGGAGGCGACGAAGACAGAGCTAGCGAATGGAAGGATTGCGTTAAGACAGATTTGGAAAGAGTTGGAGGAGAATGGAGAACCACAGCAAAATATAGAGTTGGGGACTGTTGACAGAGAACTTAGCGAGAGAAAAGTGAGGAAAGAAAATACGAAAAGACGATGGTAACCATGGCCAACCTCACCCCTGACGATGATGCCAAGGGGGGAATAACTCTGCTTCTGATAAAGCTAGACAAGTAGGCAATTTGGAATGTAAAAATTGCAAGCAAGTGCCACGCCAGGAACTGCGGTGTGTAGACCGAACAAATAACCACCAACGTTCCTGATGAGCACTTTCTGAAGCTCTACCAAGAATAAGCAGGATTTGGGGATACAAACTGAACGACATTTAAGCATCCCGACACGTAAAAGGTCCATGTGTTGATGTAGGTGCAACGAACAACAAACTTGCAGCGAAAGCTAATCAACAAAGACAATAATACTAGTTATGGTGATCACACCAGTGACACTGTCACACACCATCAGACCTTTGAGTACGACGATCACACCAGTGACACTGTCACACACCGTCAGACCTTTGAGTACGACGATCACACCAGTGACACTGTCACCCACCGTCAGACCTTTGAGTACGACGATCACACCAGTGACACTGTCACACACCTTCAGACCTTTGAGTACGACGATCACACCAGTGACACTGTCACCCACCTTCAGACCTTTGAGTACGACGATCACACCAGTGACACTGTCACCCACCTTGTTTGGGAGACCCAACACAGTAACCACCAACCTTCCAGACCTTTTGAGTACGACGATCACACCAGTGACACTGTCACACACCTTCAGACCTTTGAGGAGATCACACCAGTGACACTGTCACACACCTCAGACCTTTGAGTACGACGATCACACCAGTGACACTGTCACACACCGTCAGACCTTTGAGTACGACGATCACACCAGTGACACTGTCACACACCTTCAGACCTTTGAGTACGACGATCACACCAGTGACACTGTCACACACCGTCAGACCTTTGAGTACGACGATCACACCAGTGACACTGTCACCCACCTTCAGACCTTTGAGTACGACGATCACACCAGTGACACTGTCACCCACCGTCAGACCTTTGAGTACGACGATCACACCAGTGACACTGTCACACACCGTCAGACCTTTGAGTACGACGATCACACCAGTGACACTGTCACACACCGTCAGACCTTTGAGTACGACGATCACACCAGTGACACTGTCACACACCGTCAGACCTTTGAGTACGACGATCACACCAGTGACACTGTCACACACCGTCAGACCTTTGAGTACGACGATCACACCAGTGACACTGTCACACACCGTCAGACCTTTGAGTACGACGATCACACCAGTGACACTGTCACACACCGTCAGACCTTTGAGTACGACGATCACACCAGTGACACTGTCACACACCGTCAGACCTTTGAGTACGACGATCACACCAGTGACACTGTCACACACCGTCAGACCTTTGAGTACGACGATCACACCAGTGACACTGTCACACACCGTCAGACCTTTGAGTACGACGATCACACCAGTGACACTGTCACACCCCCGTCAGACCTTTGAGTACGACGATCACACCAGTGACACTGTCACACACCGTCAGACCTTTGAGTACGACGATCACACCAGTGACACTGTCACACCCCCGTCAGACCTTTGAGTACGACGATCACACCAGTGACACTGTCACACACCGTTTAGACCTTTGAGTACGACGATCACACCAGTGACATGTGTCACACCCCCGTCAGACCTTTGAGTACGACGATCACACCAGTGACACTGTCACACACCGTCAGACCTTTGAGTACGACGATCACACCAGTGACACTGTCACACACCGTCAGACCTTTGAGTACGACGATCACACCAGTGACACTGTCACCCACCGTCAGACCTTTGAGTACGACGATCACACCAGTGACACTGTCACACACCTTCAGACCTTTGAGTACGACGATCACACCAGTGACACTGTCACCCACCGTCAGACCTTTGAGTACGACGATCACACCAGTGACACTGTCACACACCGTCAGACCTTTGAGTACGACGATCACACCAGTGACACTGTCACACACCTGTCAGACCTTTGAGTACGACGATCACACCAGTGACATCTGTCACCCACCGTCAGACCTTTGAGTACGACGATCACACCAGTGACACTGTCACACACCGTCAGACCTTTCAGTACACATCACACCAGTGACATGTACCTTCATTTAGTACAATGATACGCCAGTGATGTCAACACTTCAGACCTTTGAGTACGACGTCACACGTGACATGGTAACTCATACCTTTAATCGGGTCACATCTGTGACACTGTCACACACCGTCAGACCTTTCAATACACACAATCCCTTGTGTTCATTATATCAAGCCAGGTGGCGCACTTTTCCCCGAGTATGGTGGAGTTGAGTTTGAACTCAATTCAATTCCTTTAGCAAACACCACGTTTAGCCACTGCCCTCTCTGATGGTTAGTTAGCATTTACCCACTCCATTCTTGGTTGCTTGGGATACAATGTCACTGATAGAGCAGGCAACTGCTAGACAAAATAATTTCAGCACACATTTTGCCTGGTACATGGTGACCTATCCTTTTATGCATATAAATACGGGTGGTTCTACTGGTTGTTGTTTTATTTTGGTCCCTCACTTGGAATAGATAATTACACATGTACTAATAAACATTTTACTCAGATGCTCATGCTCTCACCTTGGCCTGACTCTCATTGTGTAAATATTATTTTGATATGTACATTATTTAAAGTAATCATGAACACAATCATGATTATATTTGCTTTCTGAATAATCATACTCATACGTTTTCATAGTAATCATACTCATAATCGATTACATCTGTATTGCAATTATTCCATCTCTGGTGGGACAGCCATCTACATTGGAGGCAAACAAATGTTTTTTCCATCTGATCTTCCTTCAACAGGGCTGGGGTCAATTCAGAAAGAATTGGAATTGATCAATTCAATTCCAATTCCGGAATTAGAGCATGAATTGGAATTGAAAGATTTGGAGCATGAATGGGAATTGAAAGATTTGGAACAAAATGAATTGCAATTGAAATATTTTGTATTGAATTGGAATGAAAAGGAACTGAGCATCTGGTATTTTTTGTGATGCAGCAAAAGATATCTTATAGACAGTTGGGAGTATTGCTGTGCTAGCAATGGTGCTTAATGACCAAGAAAAGTTGCACAATGAAACTGCTGGTCAAACATTACTCAGCAATTAATCAGTGGATGAAAGTGATGAATGGGAAGTCAATTAGGTTTGTCCTACTGCTTAGTGTGAATGAGTGCTGGCTGGGGACAGCTTCAAAGAACCATTTAAATTGCCCAGATAACACACTTTCCCAGTACCCCATGCTAAGCAAATACTAGGACTACCACATGTGAAGTCAGGATATCTCCAAACAGTCCAACGCTTAACCAGTTAAAGTCCGAAGATTACCCACGCAAACAGTCCAGTGAAGATGGACAACACTAAGTCTTGTAGTTTATACCCAGAATGTGACAACCATCATTTATATAAATGTTGTAAAAACAAAATATTTTACCCAGCCCCTACTACCCAGTAGACATTCAGTGGTTTTTAGATGTTCTTCCTAGCTACTACATCTTGCCTGTATTGACGTTTAAACACTGGTTGACGCACTGAAATAGTTTGAGTTAACTGTTATTTCTGCAGCCAAAACCATTTTAATGTGCTGATTTAGTGTTTCAACAAAATAGAACTCAGACATTTCAATTATGCAGTAAGTCCAGTGATGCCAAGATTAAAATGCAACAATAAAATAAAATTAATTCCTTTGGTTTTGGTGATTATACGTATCTGTTATATAATCAATACATAACATAATCATATAATTGTTTGGTTAACGTTTGTTATGTGAATTGTTTGGTTAACGTTTGTTATGTGAATTGGAGCAGAAATTGAATCTGAATGATTATAGATGGAAATGGAATAAAAAATTGTATTGAAAGAGATTAAATAAAAGGAATTTGAATTAATTGGAGCGGGAAATGGAATTGATTGAATGGAATTGACCCCAGCCCTGTCCTTCAATCACCCTCATGATCCAATGCCATCATTATTCTATAGTGATCTCACCAATGTTAACCCAACAGCTGACACTTGTTACATCTACATGACATACATAACGGAAAAAGAAGAGACTAAAGAAGCTTTGTAAAATATCTGCCCATCTTAACTGAGACATTACAGCAAGTAAATACACTCCTTTAATTGTAGGAGGGGCTGGCAGCATGCTTCTTATGCAATCTGAAAAATGTAAATGCTGAAATTCAATGTGATATTTATTTATCTACAGGTTATTTATTTGTCTGTACTAAATTTAATGTAATTCTGGTGTTAGTGGCTAGATTATTGTTTGGTATATACTGTTCGAAGGATTTAGGCAGAGTATTATGGTGATAATCATACATAAATAGTGAGACATGTAACTTGTGTATATCAGCAATTTAAAGTATATTTTCAGATTTAAAAATAGGATCCGTGTGACTTCTATATCTTTTATTGTTAATTATTCGTACAGCGAGTTTTTGTAAAGTTTGTAACTTTTTTACTGTATTTCCCATTTCCCCATGCTTGTATACCGTAAGTTAGATGACTTTGAATTAATGTATAATAGAGTTTTTAAAGCATTATGTGGCAAAAAATGTTTCATTCTGTTAATTGCAAAAATTGCTCTAGATATCTTAGAACTGATTATATTTATATGTTTTTTCCATGTTTATCAATATATATTCCTAAAAACTTGACTGATTCTTGTTTGTTATCCTTTCCAATATAATTAATATTTTCATTATTAATTTTGATACATTTATTTACCTGATATTTGTTGGTTGTTTCGGTGGGCTAAATATATATATTTTTTAATTCAATGACAATTTATTTACACACAAACAGTCGTACAAATGTTTTAATTCTTGGTTTATGTTGTAAATTAAAATATCAACATCAGGACCTGATTTGTATACAGTTGTGTCATCAGCAAACGATAATAAGTTTAAAGACGTAGAGTTAAGTATATCATTGATATAAATTAGAAATAAGATTGGTCCAAGTATGGATCCTTGGGGTACTCCACTTGTTATGTTTTTTTGAGAAGATTTACATTTGTGTATTTCTGTGTACTGTTTTCGATTGGATAAGTAACTGGCTAACCATAACAATTTAATTTATACAGCAAAATGTCATGGTCTATTGTATCAAATGCTTTTGAAAGGTCCAGAAACACAGCCAAATGTAGGGTCTTTTGTTATTTTATCATTTGCTACTGAAATGTCCTTGAGCAAATGCAATATTGGGTGAACAGTAGAATGTTTTGCTCGAAACCCATACTGGTGTTTATACAGAATGCTATATTTTTCTAAAAACATCATCAGTCTATTGCAGACAGTTTTTTCCATTATTTTAGAAATCGCAGGTAAAATACTTATGGGTCTATAATTGTTGAACAGTTTGTTGTTACCTGATTTGAAAATGGGCACGACTTTGGTAGTTTTTAAATTTTCAGGAACAGTTCCCGTGACAATGGATTGGTTTAGTATATGCTCAAGCGGAGTGGTTATTTTGTGTATTGTCGCTTGTAGTAGTTTAGTGGATAGACCATCGACATCTTCAGTGCATTTAGTTTTAAGATTCATGAAAGACTATGAAAAGTTACATCTCCACAACTTCTGGGGAATCTTCCAGTTAACTGGCCTAAATTATTAGGGCCTTTTCAAAATGCTTTTTAATAATTTTGTTGAAAGTGTATATGTGTTTGGAATGGCATTCTACATCACTTCCAGTACAAAGAAGGCAGATATTATTTTAATAAATTGTGGTTTAGGCCAATTTAATTCCGTCAAGACAATGTAAACAAGCTGATGTCAAGGCTCCGCATAGCTAATGGATCCCACAGGCATCTGATCCACAAAGGCGTACACTGTGTGTACAATATGAAGTCTGAAACAAAATAATATCTGCTTCTTTAATTTTTTTATTGTTGGTAATGTAGAGGTAATCTTTCAGTTAACTGGCCTAAATTATTAGGGCCTTTTCAAAATGGTTTTACAAACTTTTTGATGTGATTCTACATCATTTCCGGTATAAAGAAGTAAGATATAATTTTTTTAATTGTGTTTTAGATAAATTTAATGCAGTCGATGTGTAAACAGCCGATAGGGCGTGAGCACTTAGCACACCCCAGACGCATCATGACCGCAAAGGTGATGCCTTGCGAATATGTCCCCCAAACTAAGGCTATATTATTAATTTGTATTCTCTATTTTCTGCAGATTTATTTCTTTTGGGCTTAAATAAAAAATGCTAATTGTTTTATTTCGACTTCACAATGCACACGCAAGACATTGCATTTGTAGCTCTGATGTGTCTAGCATGTGCCAACTCCTCGCGTCCTGTGACATTGGCTTATTTACGATGACTCTACGGCATGAAATTTATTGAAAATTTATTTTTAAATAATATTACTTCTTTTAAAATAATATCTTACTTCTCTGTACCAGAAATGATGTAGAATGATATTCCAAACACATACATATCAAAAAAGTTCGTAATGCCGATTTGAAAGGCCCTAATAATTTAGGCCAGTCACCTGTCACAGTCAGATTACCGATATAGGATCACATTCCAGACACATAAAAAGATAGTAAAATGCGATTTAAAAAGCCCTAATAATTTAGACCAGTTAACTGGAAGATTACCAACTTCTGTCTCGAAAAAACCACAATTTTAATTATCGCCGGCTGACAGTGCAGTGGGAAAACCCTAGATGATAGATCAAGACTCAGCTCAGCCTCAGGGAGTTGGAATAGCCGTGACGTCAGACTTTTGAATGCTTTCGGTAAGCACTTATTTTACAATTTAAACGTTTCGTTTAAACAATCCACCTAGCAGCGCTGTGAGACTGATTTACTGACAAGGTCGATGACTGCCGCGAGAAACCAGTGTCGCGACACGAGAAATGTCACCGACTTGGCGACAGTTCCGAACGATCGGGGAACTGGCGAGAAGGTGCGCTGTCGCGACATGAAAATGTTTCTTTAACTTACCACAAATAATTGTAATCGCTGTGCAGTCTTGCACTCGCAAAAAGCTCTAGCAACAAGTCTCTAAGTTAACGCCGCAAAAGTTTGCACTTCGAATGCTGTTGCCTGGCTGCCGGAAGCCATACTTCAGTGGACAGGAAAGCTTGAAATGAAGTACCGCGGCATCCAGACGCAAAAACATCACCACACTTTTGAGTGGTGGTCGGCCCACTGCGAGGCGCCACTCTCTCTCTCTCTCTCTCTCTCTCTCTCTCTCTCTCTCTCTCTCTCCTCTCTCTCTCTCTCTCTCTCCTCTCTCTCCCTCTCTCCTCTCTCTCCCTCCCTTCCCTCTCCTCTCCCTCTCCCTCTCCCTCTCCCTCTCCCTCTCCCTCTCCCTCTCCCTCTCCCTCTCCCTCTCCCTCTCCCTCTCCCTCTCCCTCTCCCTCTCCCTACAAGACATAGGCCGGAACACGAGGTTTCTCAGTGATTAGATTAAATGAGCAGAAAATATTACATTTCGTCGTCACCTGAAAACCTACCTGTTCAATCTCGTCTATCCACCCTACGTTCTCAGCGCACTCATCCAACTGATGACAACCTTTGCACTGCCCTTGACTACGAAAATGCTTAATCCGCCGGCTTTGCTGCTCCACTGAGCTCGGATTCTGAGGATATTGGCGCCATAGAAATTATTTATTATTATCATCATAATTATTATATAAATAAATAACTTATGTTCATTATTGGCTATACACTACTAACTAAAGGAAAACTGTTTTGACGCTCAAAAACAAACTTTTCCGTATTTAAATTAAATACATTATAGACGAACCATGTACTGACGACGTGTAATAGTTTGAAGGGTACTATTTTAGAACATTCTTGAAAAGATGTCTTAATAAGATACAATGCCTTAACATGTCAAGATAATCAGCGACATGTATGTTCAAAGGCAGTTCGGTGTCGGCGGGAAGAAGCCGATGCACAGGTACAGATTACGACATCATGTCGACAACGTATGCTGGCACGAGAGTGCAATGCACGATAGATCAACATACAACAAATGTAGTTGGGTCGTCACTGGACCGGCTCCATGCCTCCCTGCCTCCATCCATGCCTCCCTGTCTCCGTGTTTCCATCCCTGCCTCAAAGCCTCCCTTAATCCCTATCTCCGTGCCTCCCTCGCAGCCTCGCAGCCTCACTGTTTTCTCCTTGCCTCAGGGCCTTCCTGCGTCCCTCTCTGGGTACCTTCATCTCTGCCTGCTTCCCTCCTCGCTGCCTCCCCCACCCTTTCCTCCCTCCATCCCTCGTCTCTTTCCCCTCCCTCCTCCACTCCCTCCCTCCCACATTCCAACCATCCCTCCCTCCCCTTCACTTACTCTCTCCCTCCCATTTGGTGTTCAAGGGTTAAAAAACCTTAATGAAACGTTTGACGTCAACCTGCCAAACGTCGCCATTACGTTCTTTGTAATTGTTACGTATTTAGACGCTTCGTAAAAAAGAAAAACGGAAGTCGGGCTATTGCACGCAAACCTACACAACTTCCTGGTCTGACGTTATGCCTAGAGAGTTATCGGTAAGCATCGCACCTTACAAGCCTACATCTAATCGTAATACACGGCATATACGCATGTCGTGTTGTACAGTCTATTTAATTCGTTAGCTCAATACCTGAGTGGTAGACCGTTTATGAAATAGTATGGTACCATATGTCAACACGTTTGCAACCACAGTCCACACGTCCGTCTACATCTACCCAATAGTGACAGAATTATTATAAAACTACCTTTAGCGATATTTGTAAAGCGTTCTTGTCACGCATGATCGTTCTGTCGTTTTTACGCTGAGCGAATTGAAGGATAATTGAATCAGAAATTGATGTTTCGCTGATTATGCGCACCTGCAGACGCATTAACATATCGTTAAGAGTGTAATGACACATTTAGCTGTCGACTGCGATAGACGACGGTGAGTTTTGCCAATGGTATGTACATACAGTACATATTGCAATAAACAGTGACTAATGCTCTTAGTACGAACACATACTAGCCAGTCTTGTCAGGATGTTTGCATAGGTAGAACCTATATTCTTTAACACATTTTCTAGCACTGGCATTATCGTATCCTGCGTGTCATTGCAGTCCAACAATCACGCTATCTGCTAACGTGGGTACACTTGGTAATTGTTTTGGAATCGTTCACACCACCATGCTATTATGCGTTTATAGGAAGCTTGCATGCTCGTCGTTTAGCTTGGCATATGCAACTATTTTCCATCTGGTCAAGACGAAGATGATTTGATTTTGTCATAGGAATTTTATCCGTCTGAATTATTTTGTAATGAGTGTTTTTGTAGGCATGACGTCGCTGTCAGCAAATGTTTTAGCATTTCGATATAAATGTAAATGCCTACATCAACCATTACCACTTTTGCAGACGATACGCCAGTGTTGTCAGTTGACACGAGACATGAGACCGTAGCAGTTGTTTTCTTCAACCTTATTTGGTATTCAGCAGTGACCTGGATGACGTAATTTGCAAGTAGGACAGGATGACTTAATATGCAAGTAGGATGTAGGCCTGGTTAACGGACATTGGTCGATTCAGTAGTTCGTCAAAGTTCACAACGCCGCATTGGTAAGTGATCAATGATTCATTTATGACCAAGACATAACATTCAATTTTACCAATACAAAGTTCTCAGAAGAAGCTTCGCCTTGAACCAATCTAAGCTGCCGTGACCTCTTATTGAATACTGATCGCAGCAACATTGAAGATTTCACTGTACAATCATTATAGTCGTAAGGAACATACATTCACTCTATGGATTTCAAGGCAATATTTTATTTGGGATACACACACACACACACACACACACACACACACACACACACACACACACACACACACACACACACACACACACACACACACACACACACACACACACACACACACACACACACACACACACACACACACACACACACACACACACACACACACACACACACACACACACACACACACACACACACACACATGTCGCGTGAACAAATTAAGAAAGTACTTAGTTAGCATGTTGTGCCTGCAGTTTCAACTCGGAATTGAAGAGTGATGTTTGACAATAACAACACTTCACAGATTGGTCGAATGTGTCTTTATCATATTCGTGATTTAAGGGTATCACAAAATTACAACGTTTTAAAAATTGCATAGGTCTCCACGTTTTACTCGTCCTAATGTCTCTGCATTGGCATCCTGTCCTATGTCGTATCATCCCTAAGATCTTACAAGACACTTTTCTATCAGCAATTTACATTCGTTGCTTACTCCTGAAAGAAAACCTGTCAGCTTTGATCATCTAGTTCTGATTTACTCTTTGTCCCTAATGTTAGTACCAATGTTTCGAGTCGGCCTTTTTCTGATAATGGCACACAACAGTGTGTTTTTATAATTGAAAAAATAACATTCTATATTTATTTATTTTACATATTTATATAATTCACACTCTCTTGTATATGGAATGTTTTCTTCTGTAATAAAGTGATTAATTAATTAAATCATTAATTCATTCATTCATTCATTCATTCATTCATTCATTCATTCATTCATTCTGTAGCTGCAACTACTCTTTATAATATGCTCCTTTTAGTATTAGATCTGTTGAAAATAGTGCTGAATATTAATCAATTAATCCTTTTGTATTGATGCGCATCTGAGCCTGTTGTCAGCGATCTAAGTGCAATAGAAGATATGTTATTATTTGTATTATTTTCATGGTGTTACGTAATGCGTAGACAGATGCAAGACATAACCAGTAATACACCTTGTTTCTGTTTTGAATGTATTATTATGCCATGTTACTTTGCTATAATTATATTACACATTTACTTAAAGACAACTTAGTAGTTATACACGTCCATCGATGTATTT
>JAODUO010001360.1:0-12500 GCA_025642075.2 Ridgeia piscesae | reverse complement strand
GTTCTCCGTCTCCCGCTCTCCGTTCCCGTCTCTCCGTCTCTCCTCTCTCGTCTCTCCGTCTCTCCGTCTCTCCGTCTCTCCGTCTCTCCGTCTCTCCGTCTCCCGTCTCCCGCTCTCCGTCTCTCCGTCTCTCCGTCTCTCCGTCTCTCCGTCTCTCCGTCTCTCCGTCTCTCCGTCTCTCCGTCTCTCCGTCTCTCCGTCTCTCCGTCTCTCCGTCTCTCCGTCTCTCCGTCTCTCCGTCTCTCCGTCTCTCCGTCTCTCCGTCTCTCCGTCTCTCCGTCTCCCCGTCTACCCGTCTCTCCGTGTCTCCGTCTCTCCGTCTACCCGTCTACCCGTCTCTCCGTCTTCCGTCTCTCCGTCTCTCCGTCTCTCCGTCTCCCCGTCTCCCGTCTCCCGTCTCTCCGTCTCTCCGTCTCTCCGTCTCCCCGTCTCCCGTCTCTCCGTGTCTCCGTCTCTCCGTCTCCCCGTCTCCCCGTCTCCCGTCTCTCCGTCTCTCCGTCTCTCCGTCTCTCCGTCTCTCCGTCTCTCCGTCTCTCCGTCTCTCCGTCTCCCGTCTCCCGTCTCCCGTTCTCCGTCTCTCCGTCTCCGTCTCTCCGTCTCTCCGTCTCTCCGTCTCTCCGTCTCTCCGTCTCTCCGTCTCTCCGTCTCTCCGTCTCCCCGTCTCCCGTCTCCCCGTCTCTCCGTCTCTCCGTCTCTCCGTCTCTCCGTCTCCCCGTCTCCCGTCTCTCCGTGTCTCCGTCTCTCCGTCTCCCCGTCTCCCCGTCTCCCCGTCTCTCCGTCTCTCCGTCTCTCAGTCTCCCCGTCTACCCGTCTCTCCGTCTCCCCGTCTCCCCGTCTACCCGTCTCCCCGTGTCTCCGTCTCTCTGTCTCCCCTTCTATCCGTCTCTCCGTCTCTCCGTCTCTCCGTCTCCCTCTCCCGTCTACCCGTCTCTCCCGTCTCTCCGTCTCTCCGTCTCTCCGTCTCTCCGTCTCTCCGTCTCTCCGTCTCTCCGTCTCTCCGTCTATGTGTCTGCAATGAACAATGCAGGCAAGATTCTACTACAATTGGCAATGTTTAACAAGATGGCTACTTTGAACAAACAAATCCATAATACAATAATAAGGTAAATTCGACCGAGCCAAATCCTTGGAATCCAAACTCGTTGGCGCGTGATAATTAAAAGGATTGATCTGTGTTAACATCGGTAAGCAACACCCCATTACTAACAGGTGGGTGGACACAACAGGGAACTAAGTTGGGTAAATCAGGTCATGAAGGTAACATATACATATGTTGCCAACTAGTGGAATTTCATAATATTTCTAACCGTCCTGACAGTAACTTGACGAGCGTATAGATGTGTTTATCGACAGGCCGGCGCTTGCTTAAATTTAATTGCAATATGCCTTTCGATGAAAACAGCGAATTTTTTGTTTAAATATGTTCACTATTTTCGAGGCCTAGCATTGGCACAGTCACCGCATAGACACACTTTATTCACTGTTAAACATTCCGCTCTGAGGATGACATCGTTTTGTGTCTAATGTTCCTTCAGTCATGTTTAGTCTGATCCACTGCTCATTTGATCTGTTTTGTGTGGGGATTTTGATTACAAATATTTTACACATGAACTTTTTGACATTCACTTCTGCTTTAAGACGGTGATAGTCGTTATAACTATCATGATATCTTAGCCAACAAGTACGTCTCACAGAGCCGTAAACCTTATGTTTTTGAATAGTTGATTGAATATCGATTTTAAAAAGTGGTTACACTTTACCTGCACCGATATTCTTATATCCAACATTCTTAAGGAGAGCGTCTTTTAAACCCAGTTGTTTCACTGTGGTAAGAACGGCACAACCAGAAACCTACATAGTTTATGTCAAAATGTAGGTTTTGTAAATAGGTATTCGTTGCTAATGATACAACAAATTAAAAGGGTTCTTGAAATATGCGATAGACAAGTATTATAACTCTAATATATTTGTTTACTGTCTTATTACTGCAAGGCAGAAAGGCAATATATATATATATATATATATATATATATATATATATATATATATATATATATATATATATATATATATATATATATATATATATATATATATATATATATATATATATATATATATTAACTCAATAAAGGCTAATTTATATATATATATATATATATATATATATATATATACAAGTATTATACTCTAATATATTTGTTTACTGTCTTATTACTGCAAGGCAAAGGAATATATATCTATATATATATATATATATATATATATATATATATATATATATATATATGTTGCCTTATGCTTATAATATATATATATATATATATATATATATATATATTATCTTAAGGCAACATATATATATATATATATATATATATATATATATATATATATATATCATATTATGCCTTCAGTATATAGACAGAAACAATATATTAGAGTTATAATACTTGTATAATAAATAAAAATATATTATATATATATATATATATATATATATATATATATATATATATATATGTTTCATCATAATATATATATATATATATATATATATAATATATATATATATATAGATTATAATATATATCTATATACCTTTGCAGTAATGAATAAACAATATATTGTATATAGCTATCTATATATATATATATAATTATATATATATATATAATATATTATATATATATATAAAATGATATATATATATATATATATATATATATATATATATATATATATATATATAAAAATTTGTGTTTACATTCATATATATAATGAGTCCTGCAGTATTGTTCTAATCATGGTAGCAATGTCATAGTAAAGAGCATCTTGCCTTGAGCACGCTGCCGTGAACTGCCGGCGTTGTTTCTTATAAGTGAAATCCAATTTGAAGTGACACGGCGGAAGATAGTTAATACATTCTGCTTCAAACACATGTTGTAGATGGCGCAGTTGGGACGACACTTCCTTGACAACCAGTTTGATCAATCTTCGTTTGACAACATAGACATTGGAAGAGCCGATGTCATACGACGTAGACACAACGAGGTACGCACCACGAAGTGTCGACCACAACGCGTGGACACTCACACGCTCACGCACACGCTCGCGCTCGCGCTCGCGCTCGCGCACGCGCACGCGCACGCGCACGCGCACGCGCACGCGCACGCGCACGCGCACGCGCACGCGCACGCGCACGCGCACGCGCACAGCACAGCACGCACGCACACGACACAGACACAGACACAGACACAGACACAGACACAGACACAGACACAGACACAGACACAGACACAGACACAGACACAGACACAGACACAGACACAGACACAGACACAGACACAGACACAGACACAGACACAGACACAGACACAGACAAACAAACACCCAAAGTAAAATGTTAACACATCTTAGTATATGTTGCACTGACACACTGCCAGTGTAACCCTCTGATTGACAATGCTTGCTCAGCGAAACTCCAAACAACTACATGCGTCAATAATTGTCCATGATTCGATATTGATACAATGAGCTTTGGTCTCTGAGCTCTGCGATAAAACGGCCCGCACAACTCAGAGACTCGCTCGTGGATGGGAGTCGTTTGTTAGAAATATTTTGATTAAGTATTTATACAAATTCCGCCATAAAGTCCCATTGTGCGTAGATGACAAAGAAACGACGGTAAACATACGTTTCGATAGTAATATGTTGCATTTGTCACAGACGGATGGGGTATTCGATGAGACCCAGTTTGAACCCTGCGAGAGAGAACTAGAGAAAATATACCCACGTAGGCGATCGTTAACGCTAAGCCTACCGGAAGAAGAAGCGATGACCGTGTCGAAGCAACTCGCGGACCGTGACATCATCCACATGTGCGCAGAAGCAGCAGGCAACACCACGGGGGGCGGTCGTTCCAAAAGTCTTACGTTTAGTTCAACGCGACCTGATGCGTCGTTAATCTTTTCCGAGCCCGAGCCCGTACCCGAGCCCCGACGCGTTAAGAGACCTCCTGATCGACAGTTTAACCAAGACGTCGCGAGCGCAGTATTCAGAAGCTTGCCAGCGCCAGCCAAAGCCATCTCAGACCTATGGGTGGAGGTGACATCATCGCCAAGGTCAACGAAACATCGTCAGTCGTCGCCAGTTCATGTCATAGCCGAAGGGAGGGAAACGTCCCTCGCTCGGCCGTCGTGTCTCAGAGGGTCACTATCTCGTCTCAGCTCGCCTAGCACCACCGTCGTGTCTTCTCCCTCCGCCCCCCTCTCCTTCACCGACTCCTGCCCCAGCTCCGTTTCCCGTACCCGCTCCCTCTCCTACACCATCTCCCGCTCCCGGTCCCGGCCCAGGTCCCGGTCCCCTTCTTATTCGCGAAAACGTCCACGGCGCTCGAGCCGATCACGTAGCAGGACGCGATGCAAATCTGCTGCACGTAGGAGACCATCGAGTCGCCGTCGTTGCTGGATACCGCCGGTTTGTCCTTGTTGCTGCCGTCCGTGTCCGACGCCGCCTCGAGTTTGTTGTGAGACGAGTCGCCGTGCTGCTATAGAACGCCGCAGGAAACAATCCCGCTGCGTGGATGGTTGTGGCCACCTATGTCGCCGCCACAGCTGCAGCAGATGTTGTGCGCACCACCGGAGTAGGAGACACAAGAAGAGAAGATCTAGTAGCAAGCGAGCATTTTACTGCGTCCGGTCTGGAACACATTCACGCATCTGCATGCCGGCGCATTGCAATGGAACCGCGCACCGTCACCCGCATCGGACATGTTCGCACAGCCACAGACGGGTCACTCACCTGTCTCGATCGCAAGACGTCGTCTCAATGTCACCACCGCGCTGCCATCGGCATTCACGCCGCTCTCCGTCGTCGAGTCGGACAACTTCAACTGTTCACTCTTGTGGAAGTAGTGCTAATAGTTCGTCGTGCCGCAGTGCGTTTCGAACTAGGCGATCTCCTATGAGGTATTCGTATTCACATCATCGTGTGATGTCGTGATATATATTCTCAGTCACTTAACAGAACAACGGTAGTTTGTTGCGCAGATCTGCAGTTAATTTTCGCATAATATAACACTTCGCTCTACAGCAGGAAGAACCCGCCTGTTAGACTTAGTCGAGCAACTTACAGAAGGGACGTCTTCACGTAGACTCGGCTAGTTTGTCGAGTCGTGCATGTACGCGAATTGCCGACGATGTTTTCTGGAAATGCATGTTTCTAAATATGATGATCGCTAGAAATATAATGGAAAGAGTCACGTGTTGTTTAAGAAATATATTGTTATATACTGTCTAGAAAATCAGGTGGCTTGTGTCAATGGAATTTCACTTGTGCATGTCAAGGTAGGTAGGTTGTGCGGCGCAATGCAAGTATATGCGTACGCATGTTGTTTAAGCGTGTTTGCATGGGTGCTTGTGCGTGAGTACATGTGCATGTAATCATGCATGTGTGTTTATGTATAGAGGTGTGTGTGTGCCTGCGCACGTGTGTGTGTGCGCACGTGCGCACGTGCCCACATGCGCACGTGTGTGTGTTGTGTGTTTGTGTGTTGTGTGTGTGTGTGTGTGTGTGTGTGTGTGTGTGTGTGTGTGTGTGTGTGTGTGTGTGTGTGTGTGTGTGTGTGTGTGTCTGTGTCTGTGTGTGTGCGTCAGTGTGGCTGAAAAGTATGGCATTCCGAACATTTCTCGAATACAATTTTTGACAAGTTTTGGGGGGTTATAGCTGGGGTGCAGATGGTTTCGTGATGTTCCAGGAATGTTCTGTCCGTTCATAAGGACATATAGTGCGGTTAAAAATAGTTTGGGTATGCTCAAAATTATTTTCTTGGAGCTCCCGAATGCGCCGACTGCTCATGTTCTGGAAGTGTTCGAGCTGCATTCTAGAAAAAGTGGTCTGTTCGGAAAGGGTTATGAAAGCGACGTAGACACACTTGGAGCATTCAAGAAGAAGGTGGGCTCAGTATTTTACAGTGTATCCTTGGGTGTACGTAGTAGGTGGATGCCCCCTCCCCCAGTCGAAAAGTTTCTCATTGTTGGACATCCATTCTGCCAGCTCACCCCTTCTATTGAAGGGATCTTGGTTACCGGGTCGGCCTTGTGGCGCTTCTTGGCCACCTCCGGCACCACCTCCCCAACACCTCACGCTGCTGCTGTTGAGGCTCCTGCTATGCCTCCTCCTCTTGTTCAGTCTCCTCCATCTCCGGGGTGGGCAATCTCTTCTTTTCCTTCTTTGCTGCTGCGTTCCTTCGTGACATGTTGTCAGTTCAAATTCCGAGCGTCGTTTGCCATTCTCCCGCTATTCTTACCATTCGTGCAGACGTCGGTGTAGACTCTGGCTATTCGAGAAGCCTTCGGAAAGCGAACAGAAAGGAAACTGGCTATCCGAGAAGCACTCGACCTATTCGGAAAGATTTCGGTAATCGTCTAGAGAGTTTCGAGAAGAACATGGTGTGATATTGACGTTCAAGCTACATTCGGAAAGGAGGATGCTAGATGTATGCGGAAAGTATTCGCTCAAAAATACCTCCCTCTTCTTTCGGGCTATTCTCAACCAAAATAAAACATGTATTCTAGAAACATTCGGAAGCCTATAGTTTTCAGTGTGACAGGGTTTTTACACGGGCACAAATACACATGAAGACATGAGCGAATTATACATTACTAGCTGAGTTACTCGCCCAGATATAGGTACAAAAACAAATAGAGAACGAGCTGTTTTATAATATAAATACAATCTATATTACCTGTATATATATATATATATATATATATATATATATATATATATATATATATATATATTTGATATATATAAAATGTCATAGTATCTCAAACAATACGTCACATTGAGCAATAGTTTTGATGCTACCGCATAGCTTGGTGAATATATATAGCAAATTGCACTTGACCTTCACTGACATTCATATAACCGCCATTTCTAAAGATGACGCTCAGCTAAGCCATTTGTCCATATCTTAAGAACTACGTAATCTAAAGCCACAAGATGTAGGGTTTTTATATATGCTTATTTTAATTGTATTACTTTGAGCTTTACTGACTTTCAAATATTCGCCATTTTGTAATATCCACCATTTTAAAAGCTGGCTCCTGACAAAATCACGTTTTTCACAGCTTAAGTTGATGTCGAAATGTATGCGATGATTACGTTTTATTACGCTTGTATTTCAAACACTTTCAGATGTCGCTCATTTTTTTAAAGGTGTGTCTGTCATTTTTAAAGATAACACCCGCTGCATCAAGTCATCGTATTTCCGAAATCATACGATAGCCTATTATATTCCGTGTCTCAAGATCTAGCTGATGTGAAAAAATAGGCGATTGTTAGGCGACGTTTTCAACGATGTTGTCTAGATATTCTGCAAAACGTACATAGCCAATTCAAATATCAAAAACAAACAGTCCATGCTGCAAATTTGCAAGGTGTTCATCCATACCCCCAACTCCGACATCCGTGTTGGTTTTAAAGCACTGGCATTGCCCTGTGCAACCTTTGGGGCAGCCATACTTGATGATTATGTGATATGCACCAAGATGACAAAGATGTTTAAATGTACAGTTGCATTGCTTCAGCTGCAAAACTGCCGTGGACTTGATTTTGGAGCTGATGTTTCCTTGTTTTGCACCCACAACAGTCGACCACCTTGCTGGTGCTATCCAAGCTCACGAAATTTGGGGATGGTTTTAAAAGACTACGTCCCATAAACAAACACTTTCCTGTACATGTGCTCGCCTTATATGCTCCAACCATGTACAGTGGGTACGTGGGAGTTTGTCTAATCCTTGTTCATGATTCAGTAGTTTGAATAGAACAGGTGCTGCTAGGATATAATGGTGACCACAAGAACGGTTCTGCTCCTTCTGCAAATCCAACCAGTGCAGCAAGTACAGTTCGGCCTGAAGCCATGATGGAAGCAATGCTGTGAAGCTGGTACCTACCAAGTTGTGGCATCCAGCGAAGAGCCAATATCAGGACACTAGTGTCATGGGAGTATATAGGTAAACTCTGAATCTGTTTCTGCAATTTCCACAGTATGTAGAACATATTGGAAGTTTCAATATGAATTCAAGGCTTTGGCAACTTTTGAAATCAATAAACCAATGTTTCAATTGGTTCTGTCCTTTTCACAAAATATCTAAATGTCATCTTTAAAATCATTGTCTCCAAATTTGTGTTAAATGGCGGAGAAGTCAAAAGTAAGAGAACACACCATTGCTTCTACAAATTACGTATTTTGACATCAATTTTATGTATCTAAGCTACATAGTCGTCTTTGAAACTGATGGATATTACAAACTGGCGGATATTTGAAAGTCAATAAAGGTCAAACGTAATACAATTTAAATGGTCATGTCTGAAAACTCTACATTGCGACATTAATTTTATGGCAATAGAATACGTTGTTCTTAAGATATGGGAAAATGGGTTATCTGGACGCCCACTTTAAAACTAGCTATCCAGCAAACTGTCCAATGTACTCCTCAATAAGACGTGGTTTTGAGATATTGTGATATTTATATTGAAGACCGCCATCTTTAAAATGGTGAAAACCCGAGAATTCCAAAAATTTAGTATTTCAAATCCTTTTCCCCTAAAACATATATCCTTACACCACAATTATTGTTTTAGGTGAAACAGTTATTAACATACGAGGACATTAAAATTGGCGGCCGTTTTTTAAATGGCCGCTAAATCACATAGGGACTAATTGAAAAATGGCAACATAGGTTTGTAAGTTCTAAATACTATTTTGATGACTTTAAAACCATTTGCCAAGATTTCATCCAAAGATGTGACAATACTGAATATGTTGATATAAATACATGGACAGCTATGGCATGCGTGATTCAAGGTGACAACAATGACGTAATATCTCGGGATCGCGAAAGCGCAGCAAAAATGTGTATATTAAAAAAAGGCGAATTAAATAGCATAGATTGTAATATTTCTAATAATTATTATTATTTGGTTTGGTTGACATGAAAATATGGTATAGTAGGATGTAATATAATAGGAATTCAAGTATAATTTTTTTTATTTTGGATAACGTTTATAAATGCCAACAACTCATATTTTAATAAAAATCAATCTACACCGGTTTACCTGAATACTTCAGTGCTATTTCATACACATACAATTATGAAATTACATAGACCTTTATAGAAAAAAGTGATAACCATAACCTTGGCTTACTAAGTCCGGTATTTTAGCCAATGGACGTAACATTTAATAATATTATGGTGTAGTGTCTATTGTTATTTCGCATACTCTAAATATTGATAACGAGCACATTAAGACACATTTTCGTGAACGAGTTGTCTGTTATTGCGTCCACTGTGAAATGTGTCTAATTATCAATGTTATGATGTGATACCACGTGATATTGCCGGATATGTGATTACGCAATAAAAAAAATATGACGTCATATCTCGCAGCATCGAGGGGGTATCGCTTTTGTAAAGGCGCCATTATACGATCGGCTGCCGGATGCTGCTTTGCTGGGTCAGAATTATCTTTGAATTAACATATGTAGTATTGGATGCATAATGCTTTGGCGGCAGGACTGGTGCACAGCTTGCCTACTGGCAGATAAAGTAAGTGAAATTGCCACACAATTTACGCGCACAATACAGAAACAATCCGCATCACGTCATTGAGATCATTAACGCACTGGTTTATGAAGTTTTATTTCTTGCAATACTCGCATAATACATATTATGAATTAGGTGATTCCTATAAGGTAGATGGCAGGCGTTTACAAAACAAAACAAACAAAAAGAACAATTGTTAGCGCGCTAGGTATAACGCCTGCCATCTATCTAGCGCGCTAACAATTGTTCTATTTGTTTAGACAATGTAATTATGCTTGGCAGCAGCATCGCAAAGTATAGTAAACATAAATAATCCCGGACTAATTATATTCAACATCACGTGATAAAAGTGACGTAGTAGTTCAGTGCTTAAAGGGAACCAAAAGGGAAATATTAAGTGCTATGCACGTGAAAGAGCTAATACAAAGCAACCATTCTGAACGGTAATCACATTTTTAACGTCAGTGGTTTATTAGTAAAATAATTCCAAAGTGGATAATTTTACTGAAATCATCGGCTTCATAGAGGCGTCCATGATGCGCCTCTTCCTGTTGTCTGACCGTGGTCTGACCACTCAGCACGCAGAACCGGCCTTAAAGTCACGTGTCCGATTGCGTGCGTCAATGCTATCGCCGTTGTAAACACAATGTTGTAAGATACGCGAACTTCGAAGAAGGACATCCGTTCGAAGAACGTTGCTTCGAATAGGATGTTTCTCACCGTATATACTGGGTCAAGATCCGCAGAAACGTCGGCGACGTCGAGTTTTCAAGTATGGAGCTGTGCAAACGATATTAGCGCGATATTTAATCACCAACGATAGTCGTCGAAACGGGTTACCGGTCGAATCCTTCCGTCGCCGTAGCCAAGTCATCAAAGCGCGCAAGAAGGTTAGTAAATATTATTAAGTTTTCTGTATCTAAATTATTTGAATCTTGTACCATTAGACACATTGCGATGTCTGTCGAGATGACTTATGTACATACTGATATTGTTCGTAAACGTCTACCACAGTTAACGTTCTAGAAGGTATGTACACGGGATCATGGAGCCGCTAACTAGGTCCAAGCGAGTTAGGCCGTCCGATATTGTTATTCATTATTATTTGTTTTATTTTATCCTACTTTGAATGGTATATATCACGTTTGCATGAACAGAGGCATAAAAATAAGGTAAAGCTACATGTCAATAACACACAAAAACAGCTCAATGCAAGCCAGATAGTAGACGTCATAGTCCATCCGCATGAACGATAATATAGGCACTTTGATGTCACTCGCTAAATAACTTCAAAAGTACTGCCTTTCGAGTTTCGTAGCTACGCATGCAGTTCCTATTTTCAGGTTGACCGCTCTGAAAGTGCCAACATGACTGCTATATTTTTCAGTAAACATATTATTCAAACATAAAAAATAGCATTGCGAATGTTGTTTTCTATCATTCATGTTATTTGTTCAGTGAGAGAACAAATTACAAATTATGTGTGCTGTATCAGTTCAGATACTCATACAACATTGATACTAGGACATGTTACAGGCTTACAGTAAATGATGAATAATTAATAATGTACTGTAAAAAAATCACTTTGCAAATTTGCAATATTATTGCCTTTATTGGTAGTTTCTTGAAATATTGGGGACACACTGAGCAAACAAGAAGAAATATTAACAGACTAGCATAATATCCTAGATGGAACGTGGACTTGTAGATATCCCACAAGATCACTCTATCCAATACAACACTAGATCTTCGGGTAAACACTCGGTAAACATTTGGAACCAGTTTCTTCTCCACCACAATGAGTGGAATTCTCTACCCTCAACCATTGTGTCGTGCAAATCACTAATGTAATTCAAAAAAAATTAATCCAATGGTTTAGCAAGTAAGTCAGATGATCCACCATGCACATTAGCGTGATGTCTCAATATGACATTTTGCCAGTTAACAATATACCAGAGATGGAGTGAGTACAATACAAATGTACTCGAGTACGAGTACGATTACTTTGAACATGCATGAGTACGAGTACTCAGAAAACAAATGTACTCAGTACGAGTACGATTACTTTACAATATACTCGAGTACGAGTACGATTACTTTACAATGTAATCATGATTACTTTCATGATTACTTTCATGAATATCCTGTTTCTAACATAAAGGCGACTTTCATGGAATCCCTAGGTGTCATTCTTGTTCTGTTGTTGTGTCACTAATGTTCTAACTGATTACTGCTATCCACTATCCAGGTGTTATTATTATTAATAATTAGACGACTTTCTCAGGTATTGGATGAATCATTTAACGCTGGATTAATAACTTAATTTATGGTTTCTGAATCAAATACAAATATGAGGCATTTACAAATTTCAAATACACATCATCAAATACATTACAATAACAACACTTCAAAACCAGGGGGGGCATATTCAAAAGAGTATCCAATTCAAATATGTAGTATATCAGATGGGTCCAGACATGGGGTCAAATACATTTGTATTTGAAAGTATTTAAATACTTTTTAAAGTATTTGTATTTGATGTTTAGGAATTAAAAGTATTTGTATTTAAATACTTTCCTAAAATATTTGACTTGTTTAAATATTTTTTTGAAATACATTGTCAGTATCAACATTTCTTTTTCACTGTCACATGTAATGCCTGCCAAACTGATAACCTTAATGCACTGCAACTTCACCCAACAGTGCTAATTACTGATGAAGACACTTAACAGCAGGCTTCCCCTGGCCCTGCAGTGACCACAACTTGTGTTTGCTCAGAGCCAGAGGATGGACCTAACAGTGACCATAGGTCAATATCCCCTTTTGTTCTTTAGTCAGGGTTCAATTTGGCACCAGTTATTCTGGTTTCCTGGCTGACTTTGAAGT